>JAWZYT010000788.1:70000-237500 GCA_034508575.1 Petrolisthes manimaculis | reverse complement strand
ATATTGAAACAAACGGTACTTGGACGAAGATTCATAAAAAAATCACGGAGAGATAGAGATAGAGAGAGAGAGAGAGAGAGAGAGAGAGAGAGAGAGAGAGAGAGAGAGAGAGAGAGAGAGAGAGAGAGAGAGAAGAGTGATGTGACAGGTAGACACAAGACTAGCAAAGCCCACAATTATGATAACAAGGCAGAGGTATGAGAGAAAGGTAACCGCTGTCATTCCCCTAACACACACACACACACAACAACACACACACACAACACACACACACAACAACACACACACATACACACAACATACACACACACACACACACACACATATACACACACACACACACACACACAACAACACACACACAACAACAACACACACACACACACAACAACACACAACAACAACACACACAACACACACACACACACACACGTCGAGGTCACTGCCACATCGACCTCTCAAATCGTAAGTAAATAATCTATAGACTGTTTAGGGAAGCAACCTTGTGTGTTCAATTTGGAGTCAATATCGGCCTCCAAACTCACCTATAAAACACATCGACTGTATAATTCCATATGAAGGGGTTCCGTTTCCTGTCATAGTTTGGAGTAATCAGTAGCCTTCAGATTTCCCATAACAGATTACCCATGCACCTTAAATAATAAATCTAAAACATTCTTGTAAGCTCCTTCATAATGTACAGTCGCAGCACATAATCCTTAACCAGACTTAATTCCCCTTATACATTCTGATCAAGGACTATGTGCCGCGACTGTACAAACAAAAACAACAACAAAAACAACAACAAAAATGCGACTGCCGAATCCCCTAATCCCATGTAAACAGGTTCAACCCAAGCGGTCCTATAAAATCACATCTGGTCTACAATTCCGGACCCAATGTCAAAATATAACTCACTCGCTATAAGAGGTCAAATTATAAGAATAACATGAACACCCACAATAATATCAAGTTTCTTCCCAAACAGTTCATTCGCCACAGAAGGTAATGTTTTAATACGACCAAATAGCTATACTCCACTGCTATACTCCACTGCTATACTCCACTGCTATACTCCACTGCTATACTCCACTGCTATACTCCACTGCTATAATAGGACCAAATTTAGTCAGTGAAGAATGGCAATCCAACATGGTTCCAATGTGACCCGCCAGCGATACAAGAATGAAGTCCTGATATGCCAAAAAAAAAAAAAAAAAAAAAAAAAAAAAAAAAAAAAAAAACTTGCCATATCTACACACACAACTAACTTGAAATACAACCGATTACGCAAGTCACAGGCGTATACTAAGTTATCTAATGCACTTGTTACGTCGAACCCAATTTGGTGAGCGGACAAGTGGTACTCTGAGCGACTCCAATCGGACCCCTTATGTAATAACGGAGATAACGAGTACTGTAACGAGATAATAACGGAGATAACGAGTACTGTAACGAGATAATCAGTACAATTGATAACGAGATAACCATTTGCAAGGTCAACAAATAATCCACCTCAGTGATCTACATAAAAACCTATATAATATTATACCCTTCGATTACCCATTCAATACAGATTTTCCTTTTTTCTTCACATTCCAACATACATTACGTGTACCCAAGCGACGTTACGGAGTGTTGATATCAATATGTACAAAAAAAAAAAAAATCCTTGACAGTTACACATCAAATAACTGATACTAGATAATGTAAATAACCAAACCATCTCATTTTCATAATAATATACAATAAGGAAACGTAATAATATGTTAAAAAAATGTTTCCTAAATTACAAGGGGAAAGCATCCCAAAAACGGCGTGTCCAATTCTACATGACAGGATACACACCAAAAAAAAAAAAAAAAAAAAAAAAAAAAATTGGTGAGTGAGAATGAGAATGAGAATGGAGAGAGAGAGAGAGAGAGAGAGAGAGAGAGAGAGAGAGAGAGAGAGAGAGAGAGAGAGAGAGAGAGAGAGAGAGAATGAGAAAGAGAAGCACGAAACTCACTCGACAGCTCCTATCCTTGCACACAACAATCACCCTCTCTGGACCAATCAAGGGCAGGCAGCCATCAACACTAAAGTCGTCATGTTTATTGGTGGCCTGTCCTGCCCCAAAGACCTCCCCGGGCCACACGTTGTCTCATAGGTGCCCGGCAGGTGGTGGTGTCCAGAGGCTTTATGTGGCACCCGACCAACAGAGAAGGACTTGAAGGAGTGCTGGACCTGGCATTAGTGTCCTCTGGTGGATGGAAGAGACACACACACACACACTTAGATAGAGAAGAGGAGGAGGGAGTACAGAGGAGTATAAAGGAGACAGACACACACACGTAGATAGAGGAGAGGAGGGAGTACAGAGGAGTATAAAGGAGACACACACACACACGTAGATAGAGGAGAGAGAGAGAGAGAGAGAGAGAGAGAGAGAGAGAGAGAGAGAGAGAGAGAGAGAGAGAGAGAATGTTTATGGTGTGCTGTTCTGATCATTATTACTGTTCCTTGCCATTACTGTGTGTGTAAATAACGAACCACACTGTTCTTGGGAGGGTGGGTAGGTGGGTAGGTGGGTGGGTGGGTGGGTGGGTGGGTGGGTTGGTTGGTAGGCGGGTGGGTAGGCAGGTAGGTGGGTAGATAGGAAGGAGGGTAGGTGGGTAGATAGGAGTAAGGGTAGGTGGGTAGGAAGGTAGGTAGGAAGGTAGGTAGGAAGGTATAGGTGGGTAGGTGGGTGGGTGTGTAGGAAGGTAGGTAGGTAGGTAGGAAGGTATAGGTGGGTAGGTGGGTATAGGTGGGTAGGATGGTAGGTGCATAACGCCCAGGGGCCCGTGTCGGTGGGTGTTATGTAAGTGGTGTTGGGTGTTGGTGCTCTCTCTGTGTGTGTGTGTGTGTGTGTGTGTGTGTGTGTGTGTGTGTGTGTGTGTTTTGTGTGTGTGAGGACTGACTATACTTTACTCTGGAGGAAATGTGTAAGTGAGGTAGAGAAATATTGTATATGTGATAATCTTGAGTAAAATATAATAACACACTATTTATTATTTATACATACAGTACATAATTAGCACAAAGATTAGCATATAATTAGCACCTTAACCTACCTACCAAAGAGGATATAATAAATTAACATAGAATGAGGTCAAGATGTAATTCAACCTTCACGTACGAAATATTCAGTGGGATTTAATTCAGTTGAGTAACAAGTTAAAACCCTGGCGAGGACAACAGAGTCACAAGAGTCTTTAAAGCTAATATCCACAACTGACTCATTAGTCCGACGAGAGGATTTGTGACTTTCACATTCCTTTTCGGTCTTATAGAATTGTGGGTAATTATCACAACCACAGAGGAGACAACACCCACTTCTACTGTCCCTTTATTGGTGATTATGATGCTACAGTAGAAAAATAAATTAAATATTTCATATGTTTAAAGAAAATTTATTTAACTAGTACTGGTATGCTAACTGTGATTCTTAACCTTCGTTTATTGTGTTAGAACCATTACTTTGTGACACAAGGAACAGTGATTTAATGCATATAATGAGCTTTGTGACTTTGTTTACTCTTATAAAAGTTACATTAAGAGAATGCTTAGTACATTCTCAAAACTATAATTCCTTTGAATGAACTTTCAAAAGCAACTGTCCATCAAATGTATGACTCCTTGTCAGTTATTGTATAAGTAATGGTTGTTGTGTTTCTTGTGGTTATTACAATTATTCACAATTCTAATTCCTGTAAAGCATACTACGAAATAATCCCTTGACATTGTTTCTACTTTGTTTCACTTTGTTCTGTGGATCCAAACAGAAATGTCTCAGTAGTGTGTTCAGCTTCAGTAACCTCACTAGGAATCATGAGCTCAAGGAAACATTGTCTGTATTTTGGCGAGGTTACCATAATTTATCAACTCCTTATTTGTCAAAATTAATTTGTCAATGTTTTTCAGGGACCTATAATTATTGAGTAGGTCAATCATGCAGCCCCAACTCAACTCCTTCATTTATTTATTTACTTTCTTCAAAGATGGTCAACACACACACACACACACACACACACACACACACACACACACACACACACACACACACACACACACACACACACACACCTAATCTCATCCAACCTATCTGATACCCTATCTTAGATAAACCTTGCAAACCACCAGAAGCCACCCATCTCATACATATGATATCAAAAAGCTAAACCAACTAGAACACTCTCTCTCCCCCCCCCCTCTTTCTCTCTCTCTCACACATACACACACACACACACACACACACACACACACACACACACCACCTCATACCTATACCAACCCTCACATCATCTCATCTTATCTAATCCAATCTAACCTGGACTAAAGTATCATAACAAACCAACCAAACATCAGCTGACTCCCCAACAATGCGAGTACCACCACCACCACCACCACCACCACCACCTGGCAATCCCGTCTTTCGGTCCGCCAGCTCTGCCTTTTAGGAGTTTAGCCTCTACTAGTGTTTTTATTACCCCCAAAGAGAGGAGTACAAGGCGGCCTGGATCACCTGATGGGCCTACACAGCCTTACAGATCCATGTCAGGTGAGCTAACATCATTCCTACCCTTCCTTACACACACACACACACACACACACACACACACACACACACACACACACACACACACACACACACACACACACACACACACACACACACACACACACACACACACACACACACACACACACAGGTGAAACGCACACGCACACACACACAGGTGAAACACACACACACACACATAATTTCTCTCTCTCTCTGCTTAACACACAACCATCAAAATTATAAAAAATGCACACGCACACACACAGGCATTGATTATCGCCACACGCAAACACGCCATCATGATCTGCACACACACACACACACACACACACACACACACACACACACACTTGATCGGTGACACATACATACTTAAGTGAAGAAGAGGAAGCAAAACTACTACATTACATAAACCTACACCTACGATCCCTTGAAAACAAAACAAAACAAAAATACAAATAAATTACGATGATCATTAATTAAGCTTCCTCCTCAAAATAATATAAATGTCTATCAACTTCTCACCTTCAATAAACTAATGAACAAATAAGACTTTCTCTCCTCCAGCCACAACGAGTCTCCAAACTTTTTATATATTGGATAAATGTCAAAAGTGTTGCCGGGAACTGACTGATGTATTTTCTTGTATGGTGTTGCTAAGGGTTATTTTGTTGAGGTTTGAGCGTTGGAGTTACGGCTCTATTTACAGTGTTGGTTAGCACTGTCCTGGCACTAATGAGACAGGTAGGTGGAAGTGGGAGGGAAACGGGAAAGGAAAGAAGGGAAGAAGTAAATGAAAGAAGTAAATGCAAGAAGTAAATGATGAGAAGTAAATGCAAGAAGTAAATAATGAGAAGTAAATGCAAGAAGTAAATAATGAAAAGTAAATGCAAGAAGTAAATGCAAGAAGTAAATGCAAGAAGTAAATGCAAGAAGTAAATGCAAGAAGTAAATGCAAGAAGTAAATGCAAGAAGTAAATGCAAGAATTAAATAATGAGAAGGAACGAATTAGGGAGGAGAAGGTAAGAAAGGAAATAATATAATAAGGAGTGGAGTTGAAACAGAAAATAAATGACAGAACATGTGAGAATAAAATATATAAAATGTTTAAACGGAGAAAGCTTAAATTACCAGGATTACGCAGGAAAATAATCTACGTTGATGTAAGAGCTTAAGTTAATGAAAAGATGCTAAGATTGGTGAAAAAAGCAGTATATTTATTTGAACATTTGGGTATACTATTAAGGGGGTGCGGGAGTAGGGGACAGGCTTGGGGGGGGGGACTGGGGGGGGGGAGGGAATAAGAACTTAAGAGAGGCTTTATTACCCAAAAGAAAAATGTGTCGTGCCTCCTTTAAACGATGAAAGAACGAAATAATAATAATAATAACGAAATAATAATAAAAACGAAATAATAACGAAATAATAATAATAATAATAACGAAATAATAATAATAATAATAACGAAATAATAATAATAATAATAACGAAATAATAACGAAATAATAACAATAATAACGAAATAATAATAATAATAATAATAATAGTAATAAGGAGTGGAGTTGAAATGGAAAATAAATGATAGAACATGTGACAACTCCACTCCTCATTATATTAGTTCATTCGTTCTTACCCTCTCCACCCTTATTCGTTTCTCTCTAAACTAAATGAGTCATCAAATTGTCCCTACCTATTCTTGAAGCGGGGGGTGGGGAATCAAGAATGGTTTTAACTCATTAGATAAATAATCAATGTAACTGCACGATCTTTTAAAAAGCACCACCAAATTAAAATCAGTTAATAAACAATTAAGCACATTACTTCCCTAGAGCAACATGAACAAACGTCTCATTAAACACCTGATAATGATCACCTCCTTACTAATTACAAGGATAATTAGGAGTTATTTACCGTCCGTTAATTGGTGGTCATCTGTGGAGACTCGAGTTACTGGTGCCATATAAGGGAGAAATTATTATGTCTGTCCTCTTATAGGTTTTAATTTATTTATTTATTTATTTATTTATGCTATCAGGGAAAGTGAGAGTGGAAGAGGGAGAGGGAAAGTGAGAGTGGAAGAGGGAGAGGGAAAGTGAGAGTGGAAGAGAAAACATGAGACTATTATCCGAGGTGAAAGGAGAGGTGGTTGTAGATGCATAAAATTAATATCAGGGAGGGTATAGCCTAGTCAAGGAGTTTTACATATTGGTGGTGTGTGTGTGTAATAATGTTAGGGATTGACTGGTTGATTGATGGATATTAGGCGCCGCAACATTGAGGTCCTATAGCGCCAGATAAAGGTGATAGAGAGGTGCTATAATGTTAGGGAGGAGGAAGGAAGGAAGGATTGTTTGGGAATGTCGTATATAAAGGAAGGAGAGGATACATAAAGGGGAGAAAGAGGTGAGGAATAACTGGATATGGGAGAGGAAGGAAATGGGGACGCGTGAATGAAAGAGAGTAGAGAATAAGAAGAGTGAGAGGAAAATAAGAAGAGTGAGAGGAAAATAAGAAGAGTGAGAGGAAAATAAGAAGAGTGAGAGGAGAATAAGAAGAGTGATAGGAGAATAACAAGAGTGAGAGGAAAATAAGAAGAGTGAGAGGAAAATAACAAGAGTGATAGGAGAATAAGAAATAAAAGGAAAATAAAGATGGAAAGAGTGAAGGAAGAGAACAGTGCATGTTTATAGATGTAAAGATCAGGGGTAGTGTGTGTGTGTGTGTGTGTCTGTGTGGAAAGAGTGTTTATAAATGTAAAAATCAGTGGTAGTGTTGGCGTGGGTGTAGATGAGGGTGCGATAGTGTGTGTGTGTGTGTGTGTGTGTGTGTGTGTGTGTGTGTGTGTGTGTGTGTGTGTGTGTGTATGTGTGTGTGTGTGTGTGTGTGTGTGTGTGAGGGCGGGGTAGTGTGGGTGTAAGGTGAAGGTGGTAGGTTCAGGTCATAGTATATATTTCACAAAACACAGACACTAAATGGCATATCTGTGTTCGATCCATGCAGGGTCCACAATACTGTAAATTTCTGACGCAGGTTGGTACTCAGTTTGTCTTCCTTCCTTTCTCATACCTTCTGTTTTTCATTACACTGCCCCGAAGGGGGTGTATTGTTTTCGGTGCCGGATATTTATTTATCTGTTCGTGTGTTTGTTTATGGTCTAGCGTCCACAGGTTTAGCCGTATGATGTTCATTTTTTTTCTATTGATAGATATTCATCATAAAACAAAATGATTAATTTTGGGGCAAAATCGGTTGAAGGTCAAGTTCACAAAAAAATAAGGCTGATTTGATTGATCTTTATAAGAGATTTCAACACAGGCCTGAATAGTAATCCAAACCTTCACTATTCTTATGGGAGATTTCAACAGTACCCAAAGTAGTCATCCAACCCTTATTATTATTATTATTATTATTAAGGGGCGGTGTGAGTGAAAGAAAAAAAAAAGAGAGAGAGAGATAGAAAGAGACAGAGAAAGATAGAGAGAGAAAGAAAGAGAGACAGAGACATACACACACACAGAGACGTACAAACAGAGTGAGAGAGAGAATTAAAAGAGTGAAAGCGAGAGAGAAAGCAAGGACAAGATGGAGCTACCCCCACTAGGCTACCCTGGAGGATACACTCAATAGCAGTCATTACACCAGAGACATGATTTGTGGAGCCCAGACACTTGTTGTACCTTCCCTCTGGCTAGGTTCACTACCACTGTCTTGTCCTGCCCTGCCCTGCCCTTGCTCTCTCTTGCCCTTCTCTTTCTATACTTGTCCTGCCCTGCCTTGCCTCTCTTGCCCTTCTTTTTCTAAACTTACCCTGCCCCACCCTACCTTACCTTACACTACTTCTACTTTCCTTGCCTCTCCTGCCCTTCCCTCTTTCTATTTGTCCTGAACCTACCCTGCCTTGCCCTAATACTACATGCCTTCTCTATCCTTGCCCCTCTTGCCCTTTTTTTCTCACCCGCATCCATTCAATTATTCAGACATCTCTCATTTTCGTATTCCTTCACTTTATACCCAAACTTTTCATTTAATATTTAACCTCCTTAGTTCTTCTTTCTCCCTCCAGGCGCACGTGTTTTCCTCCCTCCCCCCTCCCCCCCTCACCCTCACCCCTCTTTCCTTCCTTCCCCATAATAATTCTTTCTCTCCTTCCACTCCTTCCTTCCCTCCCTCCCTTCGCCTTACCTCGTCTGCCTCGAAAGATTGCATGCCTTCTTTTCCTTTATACATTTTTCCTCCCTCTCTATATATAGCCTTTCCTTCCTGTTCCCTCCCTCCTTCCCTCCTTCCCTCCCTCCCTCCACACGAATTATTTCTCTATACTCGATACCTCCCTAATCATAAAACCTTTTCTTTCCACCCATCCTCAATTTTTATCACTCCATTTCCCATACACACATACATATAGTCTCTTCCCCTCCCTCCCTCCCTCCCTCTCTTCCTTCCTTCAATATTCTTTCTTGGTCCCTCCTTCCCCACGCATTATTTTGTTTTTTTCCTCTTTCTTTCTGGTTATCTGTTTATGTTTTTATTTTTTTATCTCCTCCTCCTTTTCCTGCACCTAACTTTGCAACACTATCATTCTATTACCACTTTTTTTTTTCTCTCTCTCTCTCCTTCCTATCATTCTATACCTTTCCCTCTTCTGTATAGCTGCTCATCTCTCTCTCTCTCTCTCTCTCTCTCTCTCTCTCTCTCTCTCTCTCTCTCTCTACCAATGGCCTCCAGACTCTCATCAATCTAAAGTCTCACTCTCTCTCTCTCTCTCTCTCTCTCTCTCTCTCTCTCTCTCTCTCTCTCTCTCTCTCTCTCTCTCTCTCTCTCTCTCTCCAGTACATAACATCAGCTATCTCACCCTCGTCCATGACTCAGTGAATTCATAAGTCTGGGCAAAGTTCGTAAACCATATAATATTTCACGTTTTTATTCCCTGTCATTTCAATATGGGTGTGCCAAATTTATAGCCGGAAATTCTCAGACGTTACCGAGAAAAAAAAAAAACACGGACATAATATATTCAGGACAGATAAAAAAAAGAAGAAGAGAATAACCAAGATAGATTGATAGATAAATAAATAGATCATCTTTATATTATTCTCACTCGCTTCCTCTTCCGCCCTATAGCCTACTCTGATTTCCTTCTTCTTACTCCTCGTCTCTGGCCTTCCTCTTTATCTGTCATGTTAATACTTACTTACTTCTTTATATTTCTTTCTCACATGCATTCACTCGCTTCTTTTATCTCGACCCCGCCCTTCCTCTCTCTCTCTCTCTCTCTCTCTCTCTCTCTCTCTCTCTCTCTCTCTCTCTCTCTCTCTCTCTCAGTCAATTTGTATAACTAACTAATTATATAGCCTATGCATAATATATATTACATTTT
Organism: Petrolisthes manimaculis; assembly: GCA_034508575.1. NCBI lineage: Eukaryota > Metazoa > Arthropoda > Malacostraca > Decapoda > Porcellanidae > Petrolisthes > Petrolisthes manimaculis. The sequence continues at coordinate 227,537 of JAWZYT010000788.1, read as the reverse complement.
TCAAAAACTTGTTCAATTTGTCTACTACTATTTCAAAACAGTTTCTTCCTCTCATTTTCTAGCTACCATATCTATTAATCTATCTATCAAGGTGTCTATCAATCTATCTATGTCATTTTTTCTCAATGTACACCAAAGTGGTCCTCTCTATAGATAGGAATATCTTTGCTATATATTTATCTATCCACAGTATCTAATTATCTAGCAATGTATCTATAACATTATCAGTGCATGTATCACCAGACGCTATAATACCTAATAGGATGACCACATACAGATAAACCCATCCTTTGATCTTGAGACTCTATGCTGTGTGAATGTATAACGCCCCGCCCCTCCCAACACTCCAACTCCAACTCCACCCTTATGCAGCTGATCTCTCCACCCACTCCTTCCTTCCCTCCTTCCTTCAAGCCCATTCTTGGTATTCCCTTCCTTCCACCTCGCTTTTATGTAGCGTATTCGTTACTCTTACACTCTCCTTTCGTTGTATATTCTGTGGTATATTTCGTGGTATATTCTGTGCTCCTTTTAACACTCATCTACACACACACACAAACACACACACACACACACACACACATCGACACACTCCTCATCCACATCAGAAACACATGGTTAAAGATACAGTGAAAAAACAAATACCCAGGCCTGTACTCACTGACTGGAAAAACAAAATATCAAACAACAACAACAACAACAACAGCAATAACAACCACAACAACAATAACAGCAGAAACAACAACCACAACAACAAGTCGTCATATCATATACCTGGTACATAACGAGAGGTTCCGTACAGTACAGTAGCAGAACGGTAGCAGTAGGTTACGGGCTGTCAAGGTTGTTTGGTATCACTCACTCTCTCACTCTCTCACTCCCATTGTATAACTTGCACCACCACTCACTCTCTCACTCTCTCTCTCATTCCCATTGTATATAACCTGTTGCTACACCACCACCACCACTCACTGCTTTTGTTTACAGGCTGCTACACCACCACCACTCACTGCTTTTGTTTACAGGCTGCTACACCACCACCACTCACTGCTTTTGTTTACAGGCTGCATCACCACCACTCACTGCTTTTGTTTACAGGCTGCATCACCACCACTCACTGCTTTTGTTTACAGGCTGCATCACCACCACTCACTGCTTTTGTTTACAGGCTGCATCACCACCACTCACTGCTTTTGTTTACAGGCTGCTACATCACCACCACTCACTGCTTTTGTTTACATGAGAAGAAGGCAGTAAGGAATAATAATAATAATAACAATAAGTGTTGGTAAATGTGGAGCAACTGATTCCTAACTGATTCCTCCTATCTATTTCAAGCAACAGGCTACCATTATTATTATTATTATTATTTTTAATGTTTGTTAATCTGGTCCTGTTTCCTAGCGTATACTTTGGAGGAATCAAGGCACTCCAATATACCAAAAGTGTATTGCCCCCTTGATTAAAACAATAAAATATACCAGGAAATAGGACCAGCTAGTTGATAAAAATAATGGTGTTGTGTTGCTTGGTATTGTAACTTTAGAGGAATCATTTACTCCAGATTAAAACTAATTTCTGCGTCTCTCATATTGTCTGTAAATACTGTATATCTAACTGTATGCAACTCACTCATTATTGCATCGTACCTTTTGAAATGAATTATTTTTTTAACAAACCAAATCATTCCATTCATACAGAACGTCATCTTGTATAATTATGGTCCTTGAAACGAGGGTAAATAATGATGATACTAATAAAAAGTCATTATGAAGTATGTGTCTCTTAACTAAATAATATATATCCCTGTACACCATTTTCTATATGGGGCCTTGAAGCAAAAAGGGGGGCGGGGAACTCATAAAAAAAAAACATAACACTAAAACACAAACGCTACTTAAAACACTCCTCCTGATATACTTTCTCCTTCTTCCACAACACCCCGAGGTTAAAGAACAAATGCCATCCTGGGATTTATGTATATGAGGTCCCCCGCTGACAGTCCCTGGAGATACAGTTATAACGTATACTACAATGGCATGAAGAGTTAGGACGATTTATCTTATGTGGGAAATTTAAAGGTGTTTCTTAAATCAAATACTGTATGTAGCCTACTTTCCCTTACATTGCATGGGGTAAGGAGCGAGAGAGGGAGTGAGGGGGGAGAGGAGAGAGAGTGAGGGGAGGGAGGAGAGAGAGTGAGAGGGGAGAGATGAGAGTGGGTGGAGGATGGGATGGAAAGGAGAGAGTGGGGGGGAAGAGAAAAGGTGAGAAAAGGGGGATACAAGGAAAACGGAGAGAGAGATATAAGACGAAGATAAAGAAATAGAAAAGACGGATAGGAGTGGCATCACACATCTCCTTCCCTTCCCCTAACCCCCCATACCCATCCCTCCATATACCCACACCCAAAGCCTATCCCTCCCGTGTCTTCCCATTCTACCCCCAGTCCCATTATGTATTCACCCTATCCCACACCACCTATCCTTCGTTTATTCACCTCTAAAACCTTTCTCTGCCATCTCTTCTATAGCTACTGTCCATTTCCCTTCCCTCCATAAATAGTCATTAGCACTGATCTGACTTAATTGTTGAGGCTCCTGGTATCTCTCTTTCTTCACCTTCTGAGAAACGACTGAACATTTATTTCTCTGCATCAAGTAACAGAAACTACACCCTAATATTTACTTACTTTACCAGCAATGCAAAATACCTATAGTTCATAAAATGTGTCCTGTGGGTGAGTATGTAAAATAATAAACATTTACCTTTCTGTCTTATACATGTAAAAAAATGTTTATTACGGTTTGTGGTGGTTTTACTGCCTGTCTGTAGTGTCTCTGTCAGCCTGGTGCATTATACAGTTACTAGGTAGGTACTCTTCCAACAACTAATGAATTTTTACTAAGCTCGTCAAATATTATGTCAGGTTGGTCCATATGTGAAGATATTATTTCCTCATTTTCTGTATCCTTCTCCCACCTCACTTTTTTTCTATTAATCTTTTTACCTCGTTTTCTTCATCGATAGTCTTCCCCTCTCTTTCCTTCCTATCCTCATTATATCTAAATATCCTCCTCCTGTTCTCAATATCTTCCATCCACCTCCTTTACTATCCTCCCCTTTCACTAATTTCCCTCTTCCATCCCATCCCTCTCCTACTCTCAGTCGACCCAATAAATATCTGCCACCTTACATTCCTCACATTATTGTTGCCAACCCTTCCTTTAATTAGCCTCATCCATCCACCTCTACATATAATTGCTTTCTGTGTTCTAATGCCACTTCCAGGCTGACATAACTTTTTTCTTCATCACTTTTCTTCATCATTTTTCTTCATCATTTTTTCACTTCTCCAACTATCCTTTATATTTCCATCTGTCACCTTTTGTGCAACACATTATTGATAATTTTAAGATATCATTCATATAAACCAATAGAGTATACAGGTTAGGATAATATTAGATATGTTATATACCAAGTAGATTATTGAAAGTCTAAAATATCATCTTCAGAAGCAAGGAATGAATCTTCCTGTAAATTGGTTTTACGGAAAGTTAAGCACATCTCGGGTATAATTAAAATGTCTAAAGCATAATTTATAATACCTATTTTAGGCGATCTTGAGAAAAATCTAAATAAAAAATATCAAGCCAATTTAAACCAGGAACAGGCGAGAAATTTTTATAGGGAGTAGGGAAGGTAGAATATGTAAATGAGGCAGGTGGGAAAGCTCTAAAAATAATTGCTGGTGAAGCCTAATAATGACAGGAAGAGGCACCTACAGTTCATTCCAAAAGTTTTTTTCCGGCCGGCCATATAACTTTTTGAATAAATAAATACAATAAGAAAATATCACCCTTCACAAACTTAATACCCCAAAAGGTGAACTCCTTTTGCATAATATAACTTTTGTACCAATGAACAACTGATGAGTATTGTATATAACACTAAGGGAAGTAACTCTTTATTCTTTCATTATTCACAAGTAAAAAAAACTACCTGCAATATTCTTTAACAATGACTAACAGTTGATATAATTTGGCAGAACAAAAGACAAATAACTTCAAATAATACAAGACAATCAACCATCTTCGGACACTATAATTTCTATGTCTGAAAAGTAACCTAACATGTGAGCACTAAAATCGTATTGAACAGCATACAGAAAATTTTAATCACACACACTAATTAAAACTGTATATTAAAACGCCCACATGGTGCAACTCGTATAATTAAGGACAAGATAAAGCAATTAAGGAAACAGCATTGTGTAGAAGGTTAATTAATAAAAAAGGAAGAAGGAAATGGTGGTAAGATTAGCTACATGTGGTGTCTCCAGTCAGATTTATGTTTTATTTTTCTCTCTTCCACGCATTTTCTTCTTTCATCCTTATGTTTTCTCTTTCTCTCTTCCACACATTTTCTTCTCTAATCCATATATTTTCTCTCTCTCTTCCACACATTTTCTTCTTTCATCCTTATGTTTTCTCTCTTCCACACATTCTTCTTTAATCCTTATATTTTCTCTCTTCCACACATTTTCTCTCCCTGTCTGCCCTCTCCTTCATTTCCCACAACACCATCTCGTCTCCAGCCTCTCCATCCCATCACCTATATATACCCTGTCCATTTGAATAGCAATTAATTTCATCTCCTTTAGATTAGCAATTCTACAGTCTCATCTCTCCTTCCCATAATTCCTTCTACTACTCTTCCTTTTAGCACCCTTTCACCACCTATACAGTAGTCTCATAACCCTTACCCTTCCACCTCCCTAATCTTACGTCCCATTTCGTTGACTATTTTTCCTCTACAAATATTGCTGACTTCCCTTCACTAATGATGTCAATCTTCCTGTGTCCTGATAATAATTCCCTCCAAACTCCATCTTCCTTTTCTATATATATCTCCTTCCACTCCCCTTCTTCTCCTTTAGTTAGTGTCTCACCTCCTTCTCCTCCTCCTCCTCCTCCTCCTCCTCCTCCTCCTCCTCCTCCTCCACATCCTTCTCCTCCTCCTCCTCCTTCTCCACCTCCTTCTCCTCCTCCTCCTCCCCCTCCTCCTCCTTTTCCTCCTCCTCCTCCTCCTTCACCACCATCTCCTCCTCCTCCTCCTCCTCCTCCTCCACCACCATCTCCTCCTCCTCCTCCTCCTGCCTCCTACAAAAACACTTGGCTCTGCACTTGCCACCCTTCTCCCCCAACCCTTAATTACCAACACCCTCCTCACCCCCGAGTAAGGGAAGGTAACCAAGGTTCATTCCGGTCACAATAATTAATACAGACACCAACACCACCACCAACACACTAACGTTATGACCTTGTATAACACCTACACACACACACACACACACACACACACACACACACCACGCCTTGCTAAAGAGAAGTGATGGATGGCATGATGGATGGTTGGATGGATGAATGGTTGGTTGTCTACCTGGCATCCTAAATGAATATAAGCGGTGGGAAATGAACTTCCCTTCAAGGTCAGCTTCAAGATCGATTAACGTAAGGTAATTATACGGTAGTCACATGAGTAATGTTACCTGTATTTTTGCAGGTAAATGATAATAATATTGCCATGTGAACGGAAATTAAAATGGCATTCCTGTCGCTGCAAAAATGAGAATCAAGTGGTAATATCATACGAAGGCAACTGTACACTGGTAAGCCACAATTCCTATATAGCCCACCTGCCTCAGTAGAAGCTCAAGGTCTGGAAAATTATGGGACTGCAGTACTGTATTGTATCAGATAATATATTCTCCCTGCTCAATTAAGGCAACAAAAACTTACCACTGTGCTTCGTTATGTGAAAAAAAAAATGCTAAATACCAAGTTTTGTTCATGTATACCCAAACACTCGATATCTTCTGTAAGTTAAAAATATGCAATAATTTGAGATGTCCTGTATTGTACGCAGCTTCATCAAGTAATAATTATTGGTATTATTCTTTTACAGTTGTTTCATACAGTTGTTTCATACCATAACAACTCATAAGGGCAGTTTGAGGAATTACAGAGACTGACTCACACACACACACACACACACATAGGCTACACAGACACATACATACACACACACACACACACACACACACATACACACACTATACAAGCATCACTTCACACTCCACACACACACACACACACACACACACACACACACACACACTGTACAACCATCACTACACACACTATACAAGCATCACACCTCACTACACACACTATACATGCTTCACTCCTCACTACACACACACACACACACACACACTTCATCTCCATTATTATACGATACAGTCCTGACTTTTGTGACCTCGTGGTGTACATATCACGGGCAAAGGGGGCAATTTTATATTATGATGTGAACAGCAAAAACGTAAAAAGGATGAAAAAACAGCAACAATAATGGGAATTCAATATCTTAATGCTTGTGTGTGTGTGTGTGTGTGTATATGTGTGCGTGTGTGTCTATATATGTGTGTGCGTGTGCGTGTCTGTCTGTCTGTGTGTGTGTGTGTGTGTGTGTGTATGTCTGTGTGTGTGTGTGTATAGAGACGGGTCGTGAGGTAAGATGACTCGGGCAGACAATGATATTCTTACACTGTGTACCAATAATAATAAATCCAATTGGTAATTATAGTTTTCTTTACCATTTTCTTTCCATCCCTCGACGAGCACTCTGTATGTATTCATTAGTTTTCCTTCTCTCTCACTTTTCATTTCCTTCGTTTCGTTTCCCCCCTGATTTTTATTTCATTTTTTTTCTTCCACTCTTCTTTCATCCCCTCTTTATCCTTCCTTCCCTTTCTCACAATCTTCTCCTTCGTTGTTCCCTCTCCCCTCCATTTATCCATTATTCTATCTATACATTTATCACATTTCTGTCTTCACCCCAGCATCATTGTAGTCTTGCTCTTCCTTCCTTCCTTCCTTCCTCACAACAATATTTTTTTGCTTTATCGACTCGACACTCATATTCTTTGCATTCTTTTGTGTCCTTCCTTTTTTATCAATGTTCCCTCTCCAAGTCCCCCTTTCTCTATACCTAAATACCTGCTTTTGTTTGTTTTCTTCTCTTCTATAGTCTTCTTTTCTTCTTTTTGTATCGTTTCCAACACTTCCTCATAACCAACTCTTCACGTACACTCGCAATCCAAACCTTGTATCCAGGTCTTGTTGAAGTTTCGAATCATTTGACATACTATACTCTGTTCAAAACTTGTGTTCCATTTCCTCTATCTATCTGTCTCTATTTCTATCTATATTTATATCTATTTTTATCTATATCTTTATATCTATATCTATTTTTATCTATATCTTTATATCTATCTCTATTTGTCTCTATTCCTATCTATCTCTTATCTGTCTATCTATCCATCTATCTATTTCTATCTATCTAAGCATAAGAGGCCAGAGGAACACAAGTTTTGCCTACCTATCTATCTACCTCCCTCTCCATTTCCATCCTTTCAATACACAGAAAGGATATACCAAGGTCATCAACAACCCTTTCCCTCAGGGCTACTAGAGAGAGAGAGAGAGAGAGAGAGAGAGAGAGAGAGAGAGAGAGAGAGAGAGAGAGAGAGAGAGAGGTATATCTTGTCTGGTCATCTCTACCACATTTCACTCTCACTTTTCACCCTTACTCCACCCACCACCCACCACACACATACACACCAACACACACACACACACACACACACACACACACACACACACACATACCTCTCAATACTGAAGTCATCTCACCAAGACCTTTATAGCACCCCACTGAGCAAGATAATAATAATAATAATAATAATAATAATAATAATAATATACTCTTCCGTTATACTTACATTGCAACTTATTATGCTACAGTATATAATTACCTCTGCAACGAAGCTGGGGTGAGGTAATGTTTTTGCAACCGTTCGTCAGTCGGTTTGTAAACAAGATGTCAGAGTCTGTAAACAAGATATCTCAAATGTTTTTAGATTTTATTTTCACGTGATAAAATATGTATGAGCCGAAGATAAAGATATTTCAGTCGTCTTAATTAAGGGGGTGTGGGAATAGGGGGACAGGCTTGGGGGGGGGTTGGGGGGTGCAGGAGTAGGGGGACAGGCTTGAAGGGGGGGGTTTGGAGGTTGCAGGAACAGGGGACAGGCTTTCTACCCATCCCAAGCCTGTCCCTCTATTCCCGCACCCCCCCAAGCCTGTCCCCTACTCCCACACCCCCTTAAATTACATTATACGTTTATATACGTAACTATTTTGCTCCATAATCACACAATGAAATATTAAACATACACGTCATTATGTTCTTGTTTATATTTTCCTAAATCATATCATTATTATAAACTTTGGTAATGTTATACTGTCAAAGTTTAATTCTAGTGAACTTTAATATTTTGTTGTATATAATACTTCCATTATATAAATATGCCGGTAATGCTTCACAGAAATATTCCCTTATTAACATACTTATTACTCTTTCTTACCTGATCACAAGGTTGGACTCTGTAATGGTGTGTGTGTCTGAGTGTGTGTGTGTGTCTGAGTGTGTGTGTGTGTGTGTGTGTGTGTGTGTATGTGTGTGTGTGTGTGTGTGTGTGTGTCTGAGTGAGTGTGTCTGAGTGAGTGCGTCTGAGTGAGTGCGTCTGAGTGAGTGTGTGTGACTATACATGAGTGAGTGTGTCTGAGTGTGTGTGTGTGTGACTATACATGAGTGAGTGTGTCTGAGTGTGTGTGTGTGAGTGTGTGTGAGTGTGTGTGTGTGTGTGTGTGTGTGTATGTGTGTGTCTGAGTGTGTGTGTGAGTGTGTGTGTATATCATGAGTAGCAGGATATGCCACTCTTCTTCCCAACACAGGAGAGTTCAACAAGTCTCAAAGTAGTAATCCAAACCTCAGTTACAATTTTCCATCAGAGTTAATGACTGTATGTATAAACTTAACCTCACACCTAATTTGTCAAAGGCTATATAAAATCACTGGCATTTGTACACTTTCCTTCCATCGTACAAATAAATCGGTATCATATCAGAATATAATCATACAACAACAACAACACCTTACGTCATCTCAACCCTCTCCATTATCAATATGAGGTGCTGCAAAATCATACACGTGTTCTTTATTTTTATTACCAAGATATTTACTACGGTGGAAGGAAAGTGTCGGTGTATATTTGATTGTGGCTGCACTTCTGTGTGATACTTGCCCACAGCGATTTACAAAGTCTGGTGTAATCTATACTAATAAACTTCTGTGTGTGTGTGTGTGTGTGTGTGTGTGTATAGGTTTTATAGCCAGCCATAACGGCATACGCAAGAGGTATTCAGCATGGGGATGTCATCGGTGGCAGGGGTAGAGCGGAACACACACACACACACACACAAACACACACACACACACACACACACACACACACACACACACACACACACACACACACACACACACACACACACACACACACACACACACTATACTATTACTACATCACACGAAATCCTCATCATCAGTACATCGAAACACAGCCAAACACACAACAATCTCTTTAACTAAACACCAAACTAACATTGTCTACTATCAGTCCAGCTATCACAGAGACTACACACACCTCCATCAGTAAACACAAGGTAAACAATGCGAGTAGTGATATTGACAGGCGTGCGTGTAAAGGGTATGCATAAACAATTTCTCTTTTCTTTTTTTTTTAATGTTAGAGATCACCTTCCCTGGCCCCTGTGATCTCTCAATAGCCACCCTGTCTTGAACGTGAGGAGAGATTATTTGAGATTGTTGCCTGCTTGCTTGCCTGCCTGTGTGTGTGTGTATCTGCCTCCTTATACCTGGCCTTCCTGTGTGTCTGTCTGTCTGTCTGCCTCCTTATACCTGGCCTTCCTATGTGTCTGTCTGTCTGTCTGCCTCCTTATACCTGGCCTTCCTACGTGTCTGTCTGTCTGCCTCCTTATACCTGGCCTTCCTGTGTGTCTGTCTGTCTGCCTCCTTATACCTGGCCTTCCTGTGAGTCTGTCTGTCTGCCTACTTATACCTGGCCTTCCTGTGTGTCTGTCTGTCTGCCTCCTTATACCTGGCCTTCCTGTCAATGATACCTCTCTCCTTCCCTCCCTGATCTCCCTGCCCAATTGATTCATACCTGTTCCCTCCCTGCCTTCTCGTCTGGCTGCCTTTATCATCGCCCCTTTGACTCCTTGCCTTCCTTATTGTTGTCCCTGTTTTATTGTGTTCATGTTGTCCCTTGTTTCTTCACACTCATCTTCTCTTCCACTTCAATTCAATATCTTCCTTCTTCCACTACCACCTTCTCCATTCTGCTTTCTTTATTTATTTTTTTTTTTTTTTGCTTTCTAGTCTATTTTATTCGTCTGTTCTTTTGCTTTCCAATTTACATGACTAACCAACCTCCATACCGGTATCTGTATTTCACCTGCCTATTTGCCAAATAATATTAGTCTGCCAGCTTTTCTGTCCGTCTGTCTGCTTGCCTGCCGTCCGGGATTCCCCCCCATTATACTCAGGGTAAAGCCATATTGTTTTTTGAAGCGACGTGACAAGGAGGAGGAGGAGAGAGAAAAGAGAGAGGGAAGAGAGGGAGAGAGGGACGGAGAGGAGGGGAGAGAGAGAGAGAGAGGGAAAGGGAGAGAGAGGAAGAGGAGGTGGAGTATGTTGAAGTGAGGAGACAGAGGGGGAGAAGTAGGAAAATACTGAATAGGTGATGGGGGTGGAATAGAAGACGAGTGTGAGGAAAAAAACAAAAAAAAAGAAAGAGGCGAAATAACTTTAATTCCTTCACCTTTCTTCCACAGTTCCTTACACCGCCTCTCCCCTTTTCCTTCACCTACAATCCAGTCTCACTTCACCCACTCTTTATCATTCCCCTTTCCCCCGTCCTCCACACATCCCTTCACCTTTCCCTCCCCTTCATCATAGCGTGAAACCCCCACCAGTTTTCCTTTATCGTTGAGCTTGTCTTCAGTGAGCTCATCATTATTTTTCTCCACCATTACCCTGTCTCACACTTCATCATCTTGTTCCCGACTCATCTCACTCTCTGATCCCTCACTCACACACACCATGCACCCTAGCTCTCTTCCACTTCTTCTCACCCTTCTATCTCGCTCATCCATCACTATATACCACCTCCTGCACCCTCTCTTCAACTTCTCACCCTTCTATCTCGCTCATCCATCACTATATACCACCTCCTGCACCCTCTCTTCCACTTCTCACCCTTCTATCTCGCTCATCCATCACTATATACCACCTCCTTACTCATCCATGCATGCACCACCTCCATCTATATCCGATACACCAAAGGTAAATATAGTTTCGTAGCTATATTTACCTTGCCACCATCATCACCACGTCTTCCTTGAATCACCTGCCATTCTGAGTCGACCCCTCACCTCACCTACCATCCTCATCGCTGACTGACTCTTAAAATTTCACTGGTCGTCTATACTTCACTCACTCATCACTTATTCATCACTTATCTAAACCACATCACCACCACCACCACCCGAATCAGTCTGACCACCAAGTATATATATAATATCTTCATCCCTCACTCACATTCGTCACTCACTCACCCACTATCATCTCTGCTCACTCACCCTCTCTTTCTCTTAACCCAACCAGGGGTGATGGGAAAAAGAAAAAGAAATTGGTGTAGGGGAAAGGAGGGGTACGAGACAAGAATGATAATAATGACAAGACGATAATAATAAACTAGAGGAAGAGCAAAGAAAAGAAAAGACAAGACATGGCCATAAAAATACAAGGAAAGTTGAGAAAGTAGTACCGGTACCTGTATAATTTTATAGGCTATAGATAGTGCTATAAAGGTGTGTAGATAAACATGGTGAGGTCTGTGAGTTGTTGTTGTTGTTGTTGTTGTTGGTGGTGGTGGTGGTGGTGGTGGTGTGACCCGATACGTATATTGTTATGGTAATGAACTGACCTTCCTCTCACCTGCCTTGACCACCACCCATCATCATCCCTCTTCCCATTCTCATACATCACACATTCACCTCATCTTTTTCTGACCATCCCTTTCTTCCCTACAGTGGGCCATGGCATTTACGATTTTTATTGAGGAATGAACAATAGTAACTTCACATTTTCTCCCAACTCAAGTCCGAGAAAATTTATGTTTTATTTTTTTCGCTTTCAAGAACAAAATAAATACTTCTATTCCTTACTATACATTTTACTTATGAGGCAAACGACATTACTCAACCCTCTCATATGACCTAAATATTATCAAGGTCACATGAGAGGATTGAATTATATCTTTTGCCTCAATAACAGAAGGCATAGTGGCATAGTAAGGAATATAAGTAAACAAAACAACCAAGGCAACCCCCAGACGGCAGCGGTAGTAGAAACAGGCAGTAGTATTAGTAGTAGTAGTAGTAGTAATATAGTAGTAGTAGTAGTAGTAGTAGTAGTAGTAGTAGTAGTAGTAGTAGTAGTAGTAGTAGTAGTAGTAAGAGAGGACTACTCAGGAGAGGAATCCCTATGTAATGGCCGGTGAGTATAAAAAGTGACTTTGTTGTATTGTTGTGGCGGGTGATCAGTCAGACTCAGACACTCAGACACTCCACCACTACCACCACCACTACCACCACCAGACATCAGGCCTACTGCTTGTATGTACAGCCACAATCAAATAACCACCGACACTCTCCTTCCATTGTAGTAAATATCTTGGTAATAAAGAATAACACGTGTATGATTGATATTGCAGCACCTCATAATAATAATACCTGATGGGGTTGACTTGACGTAAGGTGTGTCTTATATGATACTCATTTATTTACACGAAGGAAGAAAAGTGTGGGTAGTTAATTGATTGTGGCTGTACCACCTCTTTACTCCCTTTCTTCCTCCACACACTACGAGCTTTTTATCAACTTGTACTATTATTAAATGTCGTTGCCTCTCTCTCTCTCTCTCTCTCTCTCTCTCTCTCTCTCTCTCTCTCTCTCTCTCTCTCTCTCTCTCTCTCTCTCTCTCTCTCTCTCTCTCTCTCTCTCTCTCTCTCTCTCTCTCACACACACACACACACACACATACACACACACACACACACACACAAACACACACACACACACACAAATAACTTTCCTCTTTTGGTTAAGCCTGCACGCAAGCAAGCAATACTCCCATCTATTCCTCTTGTCTCCTCCATTATTTTTTCCTTCCTTTTAACCCCTAGCTCCTTATCTCTAGCCGACACCTCTTGGCTAATTCCCTCCTCTCTCCCTCCCTCCTAATCAGTGACATCTTCCCCCTTCCCCATATTATACAAATTAATCTCTCTCCCCCTTCCCTCCCCTCCCCTCCCCTGCCTTCCTTCCTTCCTCCAACTCCACGCTTCCAAGGGTGAGATTAAAATAACAAAAGGGTCTGAGTGGTTTAGGCGGTGGTAGCCAGACGAGGAGCAAAAGTGACTGTCATTGTCTTGGCATGGAAACTATCAAGGAAGAAAGCACATACTAATATAACGAGGGTAATGGTTGTATGTAGGGGATATAATTATACTGTTTTAATTAAGGGGGTGTGGGAGTAGGGGACAGGCTTGGGGGGGTGGGGGGTTTTGGGGGCAGGCTTGGGAGTGGGGGTTAGGGGTGTGTGGGAATAGGGGACATGAGGCTTTCGACCCACCCCAAGCCTGTCCCCCTATTCCCGCACCCCCCAAACACCCCCCAAGCCTGTATGATGGTTTCATTTAGGAGTAATAAAGAATATCGAGTGACAATGATCCGTTTCTGGTGAATTGGTGTAAGTGTAGGATAACCTGAACAATTATGTGGAGTCTTGCCTGGGACATTGGTGTAGCACTCAGGGGTAACTTATTAAAATGACAACAATGGGTCAAGAAAGACTAACTAACTACCTAACTACCTACCTATATACCTAACTACCTACCTACCTAACTAACTAACTAACTAACTAACTACCTAACTAACTACCTAACTACCACGAGACAAAGAGAAGAGGCATCCAGGGGCACTAATTATAACTCATACTGGGATAAAAAGCTTTAATGACAGCAGGTGGAGTCAGCCTAGGCCCTAGAGCCTTCACTGATTACAATTATGCCCTGGTGTTTCATAAATTCCTAAGGGCAAGTTTTCTGTTAAAGTTATTTTAAAAATTAAATATAGCCAAGCTTTATTTTGTGTGTCAATTAAAGATACTTCCTGTGTATGTCATATTTAATTTTAAGGAAGACTCGAGCAGCCAAGGTCGAATCAATTAGGCCATAGGTTTGGTCACCTTGCTACATAATATTTCAGTCATGTTAAAAAACGAATATGAATGAACAGATATAATTAATGTAGAAAGATCTTAGCGAGACAAGTGCCTATCAATTGAGCCTAAAGTATCTGAGCCGAGTCACAGAAGGCCATGGAGGCAGCAGGATACGAATCAGAAAGAAGGTAATAACAACCCGTAGACAGGAAAAAAATATAAGATAATAGACTGAGAAGAGAAATGAGAGAGAGCAAAATAACAGGTGTGAACCCAGGAAAACTCCAGATTACGAAGAAGGGAAAGGGAAGATGAGGTGATAATATTCAGAGGGAAAATATATACGTCTGAGAAAATAGGGAATAAGCGAAGGAAAATATAAGTTATTATATAGCGAAGGAAAATACAAGTTCCCGCCCTGGCATCAAAAAAATTATATGAACTGCCACGCCCCCTTAACTCGTCCTCGACCCCTAACTCGTCCTCGACCCCTAACTCGTCCTCGACCCCTAATCTCGTTCTCTTCCCCTTAAACTCGTCCTCACTTCACTGTACATATATATATATATATATATATATATATATATATATATATATATATATATATATATATATATTTACCCGAGGGAATATCTGAGAAACGCTTTCACCAATCTCACTGACTCTAAGTAACACCCCACCCCTCCCCATTTCCCTCCCTCCCTATAGTTTGCTAAATATTTCGTTCATTTCCATAATTCTTAGCTAAATTTCTTATCAGTTCCCGCCGATCAGTGAATGGTTAGAAATCGGAAATGCTGAAGCTTCCGTCTGGTATGTGACTTTGATCAATTGGACACGTGGGAAAGTATAGCAGTTGTAGTTGTAGTAGTAGTTGTAGTTGTTGTTGTAGTTGTTACCAGCGATGAGGCGTTGTGATAAGCAT
Organism: Petrolisthes manimaculis; assembly: GCA_034508575.1. Classification (NCBI taxonomy): domain Eukaryota; kingdom Metazoa; phylum Arthropoda; class Malacostraca; order Decapoda; family Porcellanidae; genus Petrolisthes; species Petrolisthes manimaculis. The sequence continues at coordinate 212,335 of JAWZYT010000788.1, read as the reverse complement.
GTGATTTTTTTTTCCTGGATATTGTCGACAAATTTACACAATACGTTATGAACGGATATTTATGTAATTTTTATCCATTTTTCAGCATGAAATATACTTATCCAAATAGAACCGATGAAAGTAGGGATATCTGGATTATTAGAGAAAAATAATTAAGGGCAAAGGGAAACCAAACATACATACATACATACATACATATATCTGGTTATGAGCATGTAAGCAACAAACCCATCCCCCTTCCTTACCTTTCCCACCCAGACCCAACCCTTCACCCACCCATGTTACACCACGTATCTATTTGAACATCGACAAGTGGAAAGATACGATACACATGCACCTTCCTCCCATTTAATTATATATAATATGTATAAAGTATATATGAATAGTGCTCACACCTCAGGGATTAATTATTATATCATATACCTGGAAACATATAATGAAAACCGTAAATGATAGGCTAGTCTATAATATATATGTTTAAAGTTTTAGGGCAATATATATAAATAGTGATCACACCTCAAGGATTAATTGTTATATCATATACCAAGAAACATATAATGAAAACAATAAATAATAGTATATAATCTGTTTAATTTTGGGGGCAGTTTAGGTTACAGTACACTTCTGTACCTTACCTCTTTGACTTTCTTATGATATTAAAATTACTTATTCAGCATCAAATAATAAACAAAAAGAATTATCAATAGTAATATTCACGTACGGTACCTAAAATGTGTTCAGTCATTCTCTATTTACTGTACAAATGAGCTGACAGAAAATTAATTACAGTACGTTTGACCCAAGTCTTTCAACGGAGTATAAGACATGTAGATTTAAAATTTCAATATACTTTATGCAAACAAAAAATTCACTTACTTGTATTATTGTAGGATTGTCCTCCGATAGTACATACATGCAGTATTGTGTAATGTCACTTCAAGTTTTCCTTCCTCGCGGTATATAATTATAACTTTGTCTTTTTCCTTCCTCAAAGTTACAGTCTGAGAGTCATATCAAAAACTCAGGTGGGCGTTTTAACACACACACACACACACACACACACACACACACACACACACACACACACACACACACCCTCCTGCTAGCCTACATGTCACTAATTTCAAGAGAAGGTTCTGCTGATATTTACAGTCACGTCTTTGCTCTGTTTTTATCCTTCGTCCGTCGTGTTCTGAGGTGTGATTCTTCCACAGCATTTTTTTTTTTTTTTTTTTCATTTTCCATCGTCTGTGTCTTTCATTATTATTATTTTCCACCGCCTCCTATTTCTACCACTAACTAAGTTTCATAACTAAACGGTATTTCATCACAATGTCTTCCTTTCACGTCCTCACCATGAATCATTTGTATGCTTTTCTATTTCCTTTTTCAATCGCAATAATATTCTTCTCTGAACGGAACTTTTTCACTTTGGGTTTTAAAAAAAATTGAAAACAACACAACACACCGCTTATCCATGCATTCTTAGCGTGACTTCTACTTTGGTTATATCCATTTATAGTGACTGAACACCCTCGCCACAACACCCTCCTCGCCACAACACCCTCCTCGCCACAACACCCTCCTCGCCACAACACGGCACAACCACAAACAAAACAATTACCTGTATGTCAATTTCTATATTCACTATATCCCACTGAACATCACTCGATACTGATCAGTTCTTTAACGATACACTTGTAACGGAGGAATTCAAGTCCAACTGAAAGTGTGCTGGCGCCTATACTGCCTGTGGAAACAAAAGAAAACACAGTGTTAGTATTCTGGAATGTCTCTTGTACAACAATTTATTATTCACATCTCTGAACACAATGCATCTAATGAAGCTAGTAATTTTGTACCTTACAACACACAGCTTCCATACTAATTAGCACGCACGCGCGCACGCACGAAACGAAATCAGGCTCCCAGATGGCAACTTGTTAGTAAAGAACTCAGAAATTGGTCACATGATGTTATAAAACCTGCTAATAACAAATTTAGCATGAAACTGAAAATTGAATGTTGTTTAGGTTTTTCTGAAAATTTGGCATTTCTAAAGGCTATATAAAATAAAGACTCATCTCTGTAAAGCACATTGTAACACCATTCTTCAGATGACGATACGTTTTCCTTTCGTGCTTTTGTGACTGGCTTCATTTTTCTTCAATTTGTTGTGGTTGTCTGAGCAAACAATTATTTCAATAATCAAAGAAAGCATTAGATAAAATACTATAATACCACAAATCTCCTACAAAAGAAACATAGAAATGAAACAAAACAGGGTAAACAAGACAGTATCCTCAAAGTACGAAACTGTAAAAAAAAAAAATAATAAAAAAAAAATAATAAAAAAAAAAAATAGCCCACGTGACTGTGAGCCAAGTTGGGTTTTGGGCGTGACCTGATAAGTGCCAGGGTATGGGCGGCCACCTGTATGTGTGTGTGTGTGTGTGTGTGTGTGTGTTGGAGGGGGGAGTGGGGGGTGGGGGTGGGGGTGATATAGTGGCCGCAATACCCAGTTAGTAGAGGCCATTACGAAGCCTTGAATAGTAAGCAACCCTTGTCCCTTATACAGACCTCCTCCTCCTGGCACTTGGTAACACTGCACACCTTCCCTCCTTATTGTTCTCTTTGGTTGCCTTTATATTTATTCCTTACTTTATTCCTTATTCCTTATTTTGTTTCTTATTCCTTACTTTATTCCTTATTCCTTACTATATTCCTTATTCCTTACTTTATTCCTTATTCCTTACTTTATTTCTTATTCCTTACTTTATTCCTTATTCCTTACTCTTTACTTTATTCTTTATTCCTATTTCTTATTCTTTACTTTATTGTATTATCAGGTACTTATATATCGTGTATTTCTATTTATTATGTATTTTTATTTAACAGTACTATACTTAGTGTGGCTGGCTTCTTTATCATTACTTTTACGATGTTTGGATGTGTTTTCCTGCAGCGTTATCAGTCTACACACTTCGTTACGCCCTCATATTTCACTCATATTTAAGGGTATACTTTTGGTACATTGGGAGTGCCTTGATTCCTCCAAAGTATGCCAAGAAACAGGACCAGATGAACAACAATAATGGGGTCCTGTTGCTGGAAATAGTTTGGAGGAATCATTATCTCCAAAAATGTGACTACTATACCCTTCCCTTAAATCATGGAGGCCTGTCTGTGTTTCTGAGTGGATGCAGTTTGTCATTTCCTTCAGGAGAGAGAAATCAATGAGTGAGTGAGTGAGTGAGTGAGTGAGTGAGTGAGTGAGTGAGTGAGGTGCCAATGACGCCTTTCTACGTCTTTATTCAACTTTTTATCCCACCGTTTTTGTATTGGTAATTTTAATATTTTTAGGAACATGATTTTTGCGTCCTTCGGCTTTCATCATATCGACTACATATCTTTCTTATGTTCACGTCATTATTATTTTCCTCATTTTAGATATAATTTTTGCATGTTCTTTCTTACGTTCACGTCATTATTATTTTGCTCATTTTAGATGTAATTTTTGCATGTTATATTCCGTTACTAAACCATTATTTGCTTTTTTTACAAATGTTTTTATCTATTATTATCATTTCTGGTTCACTACGATATATTAACTCCTGCGTGGCATCCCTCTCCCTGTAATGTAAAAAAAAAAAAAAAAATCCTTCGACCATCATCTTTTTCTATATATCCGCTTTTGTACATAACTTTTTTAATATCACTTCGACACACGTTTTCAGGAGGATTTTCTCATGGGGTTGGGGTGGGGGCGAGGTCACGAGTGGGGGGATTCTCACGTTCAATGGGGGAGTCCTACTGTGGCTATTCTCTCATCCCATTAACTACATGTCCTAAGAAACTTTATATTCACCAGAAATTCACCTCTGTAGGAATCAACCTCTGCAAAAGCATGCAGTACCGTATTTAAACTGACGGTCATTGTAGGAAAATAAAAATACATTGATATCGGATTTTTGCACACATGCCAAGAGATGCAAAAATTGTAAACCCCCGACAATAAATTTAAGTAATTGTTCAAACATAAATAAATCATATTTTATTGGCTCCTATCATTAATCTCAGCGTATGTAAAATCATTTCTCCATGCCAGGGGTCGACAACCACTGGCCCGCAAATCGGAGCTGACACGCGAATTGGTAGTCAACTGTGGCTCGCAAATTGGGTAGCCTGCCACAACACGAAAATATTCAATATGGAATTTGAAAATAATCCATTTTTTATTAGTGATAGTTCTAATACCGAGTCATCCATTTACTCAAATATGCAGAGAAGGAAGGAGCCTTAACATATATCATATTATCTTTTAACCCACAATACTGTACTGTAGACCAAAGATTCAAATGAGCTGGAAACGGTCGACGCAACTTTACACTAATATGAATATACCTCAGTCGCGAATTATTTTCATACTATGTAGTTTGTGAATTACAACAATGTAAACACCGAATATGCAGACATAAAATATAGTAATTTTAACGTCGTTAAGAACTTCACTATCATTAAACATTAGCTGCAGAGTCTGACATAAAATATAATAATTATAACGTTGTTAAGAAGTTCACTATCATTTAGCATCATCTGCAGAATCTATATATACGTCCTTATCTTTATAAAAACAATTTAAACTAGACTATTTTTCTTTGTTGTGGTAAAGTTGTCGAGGGATGAAGGTGGGCATCTCCTGGTGGAGGCCTGAGGCTGGGACTTCCCTCGGCAGCAGCAAGTTTTAGTTCTGCGGTCAAGTTCTCCCCCTAAGGTGTTGCAGAAGGCAGGTGGCAAGTGAGTCACACGGGAGGAGTGTTGCAAATATATAAAAAAGGCAGAGCAAGAGGGTAAAGGAGAGAACGGAGGGATACCATCAAGATGACCTCACAACCTCACCAAGGTCGACAATCAGACATTCAGACATGGGCTCACAAAAGTCACGGATGTTCCTACATCTTGGTGACGAAAAGGAAACATTCACACTTTTTCAAAACCCACTGAAAGGTATAGGCTACTGTACTGTACCCATAAAGACTGCATGTAAACCACTCATATTCACTACATACTATCCACAACTATTGCTTACTAGTTACTACCGTCATAATTTAAATACCAGTCAATAAAACAAAATTAATGATAATAATAAATGTACAAAAGATGGGAAATAAAACAAGTAACAAGTACCTTACACCGCCTACCGAAGTCATTGTCCAGAAAGAGAGAGACGAGACAACCCAACCCTTTAACTCATTAGGCAAGCAGCACACGGCTTCACCATTTGTTAATTAATTCCTCATTGCTAATTAAGTTGTTACATAGTGAGTTATTACCTCACCTTCTCCTTCTCCATTATTTACACTATTGCATCTTACCCTTCAGTAAACAGCAACAGTGTTATTATGTTGACTATTTTTTTTTTTCTACGTGAATAATTATTTTCACTCTTACTTCTTCACTCCCCAAGCCTGTCCCCCTATACCCGCACCCACCAGTCCCCCCAAGCCTGTCCCCCTATACCCGCATCCCTCAAAACCCCCACCCCATGCCTGTCCCCCTACTCCCGCACCCCTCAAAACCCCCACCCCATGCCTGTCCCCCTACTCCCGCACCCCTCAAAAAACCCCAACCCCCCCAATCCTGTCCCCCTATTCCCGCACCCCCTTAACATCACACAATCACTTTTATTCTCCTCTCCTTCTATTCAATCTTACTCTATCTCTTTCCTTCTCTCTTTCCTATCATCTTTGCCTTGTCCCTTTACCCTATCTCTTATGTTCTCTTATTTTATCCATCATCATTTTTTTATGTTCTCTTATTTTCTCCATCATCATTTTTTTTTCACTCTACGTCACGGTCCTTTAATTAATGTTCCTATTCTCTCCCTTGGAACTCAGACCAGAAAATTATAATGGGTTTTGAAGATAAATATACCTCGGCTAAACCCACCATGTATACCTTCCTGAAAAATTATAATGGGTTTTAAAGATAAATATACCTCGACTAAACCCACCATGTAAACCTTCCTGCACCATTAAACAGCCTCCTCAACACACACCAGACACATAAGGTGGTGTGAGCGAACCTTTACACCAACACACTCACTCACCTCATAAAATAATTGACCCCATCACCCCGGAGACTAAAGCCGGGGTTACCTGTGGGGAGACTAGAGATAACCTATAACCTAACCTATAACTTAACCTAACCTAACCTAACCTATAACCTAACATAACCTAACCTACTAATAATGATAGTTGCGTGTATGGGGTGGGGGGGGGGGTGGTATTATTATTGTGTGGCTATAGTTGGTTATTTATTATTCAGTTGTTACATAAAGACTGAACAACGTACACTCTGCAAAAAAATGTTTTGGAACCACCCCTCCATTAATTTTAGAATTTTTATCACGGTACGGTTGGTACGCCTGCTAAGTCAGCCCAAGAGCCCCTGTACAGGGACATTAATATAACAATTTTACACCAATAATACACATATTCATAGCACATATTATAACTGTTATTAATACGTAAGAGAGTGAAGGGAGAGTAAAGTGAGAGGAGTGAGAGTAAAGGATTTTTGTGGTGTGAGAGTGAGAGTGAGTATTATCGCTAGTGGAATAGGCTTACCAACTCTACATACCACTACCAATAGGGGTGCTTCCAAACTTTGTTTGCAGTGTACATGCATGAATTCTATTCTGATTTCTTGACGCTGCGAAGATACTTATAATCTTATATACTTATATACTTATATACTTATAATCGGCGTGACATTGCAGTATCTCCCAGAACATCTGCTGTGCAGAGAGAGAGAGAGAGAGAGAGAGAGAGAGAGAGAGAGAGAGAGAGAGAGAGAGAGAGAGAGAGAGAGAGAGAGAGAGAGAGAGAGAGAGGTAATTATAATGTAAAAGACTTGAGGCTGGTAAACAACTCTATATAAGTATCTACTCGACCCCTTCTTTCCTACCAGTCCCATCCGCTGACCCCCTCCCCCCTCCCCCCTTCCTGCCCCCTCCCTCACAATAACATAAACAAACTCCACGACACAACAAACGACAAACAACAAACTATCCTGCAAGGTTACCATCCTCTCTCTTTTTTTTTTTGTTAGCTAGAAGTAAGATACAGGGGGTTGTGTTTTGTCATGAAAGCAAGGCTACAGAAGGACAACGAGGTAGAAAAGCAATTAAAAAGAGAATAAGTCCTGATAAGGGAACAATACTGAGTGACCATAAAAGACATGATATATTTACATACATACAGAAGACGAATCCAAGAAGAAATCAAGGATATTACGGATACAAAGGCGTAATGTATCTAAATGATAAATGTATTGTACAGAAGAATAAAAAGAATGTGAACCGATTATCCATATTGGTATACCACATACAGAAACGTTAGAAAGGTTTAGGTAAAAGATTAGGTTCAAATTAAAAAATAAAATATGTACACTGTGGAAAAATGGAACATAGACATAGTTTCATAGTTTCATAGTTTCACTGTAGCTGTACCAAGGAAGCCGCAGTATAGGCTAACCCTCACAGCCCCCCTCCCTGTAACTGAATACCTAATCTACATCATAACATAGGCCTATACCAAAAGACTATTAATAATATGTACAGTTGCCTAAAGGTTTTTCTTTACTCCCTTAAGTGGCTGTGGGGTAGAGTACAGTCACTAGCACTAATAAGTATACAGGTGTGCTTCGAATACCTGGAGACGGTAAATAAATACACAATAATATCTCCATTGGAATGACTTCGTGGGTGAAATTGAACTGTTCTAAGCATCAACAACCAAACCTGTATACTTATTAGTGCTCTTACCAGTACATGTGGCAATGCTGGACACGTTCGGATCACATCAGATATAGTACAGGAGGATTCAGTAGGAAGATTGGGTCCCATTCATAAGTATAATTCGAATATTGGTATGGTGTTACGTGCATCTATACCCCAGACACAAAAACAGTGAGTAAACACAAACCTTTAGGCAACTGTATATATAATATTATGTGTGTATATTTCAATGTCCCTCTGACCGGATATCTGGCTCAGGACCCAAGTATAAATAACCCTGTCACTCACACATATAGACATAAAAGAGAGGCTGAAAAGTAGGAAAGACGGTTCAGGGAAAAAAATGAAAGGAGGTGTACTACTGAGAAAAGATTATGCCATGAAAACATCTTCAACCGTACGAGAACACATCCAGTACCTGAAAATTAATACGAGGGAGAAAGGTGTGAAATTTTGATGACTGAGTTGGAGGAGGATTGAAGTAAAGAGAGGAGGATTAAAGTAACGAAAGGATCAATGAGTAAGACCTAATGAGAGAGTATAAAGAGGAGTAGCCTAGACCTTAAATAGAAGAGTCGGAGAGAATAAGTGAGTAGGTAAACAAAAGATTAATGAAAATCAAAGTAATTGCAAATGAACACCAAAACAAACATTGAACTGTCAGAACAGATCCCATAACACTAATGTAAATAAACACTACGTATTACTCTAATGTAAATAAACACTACGTATTACTCTAATGTAAATAAACACTACGTATTAATCTAATGTAAATAAACACTACGTATTAATCTAATGTAAATAAACACTACATATTAATCTAATGTAAATAAACACTACATATTAATCTAATGTAAATAAACACTACATATTAATCTAATGTAAATAAACACTATTAATCTTAGTACAATCCACGGGTTATCTTGATCGAGGGAGTTAAGCCTAAATGATTGATTCACACATTATGATACAGAGTGATTCACGTAATGAATTATTCACATGGACAAATTGGGAGGCTAACGATTCCTACACACACACACACACACACACACACACACACACACACAACGCCAGGAAAGAAAATACCTCGGTCTACAAATATGGGACCTGCTGGAGGCGTGATGGAATGAGTAGCCCTCTAAGGTGGTCATTCTATTTGGCTACATTGGAGTTCCTTGATTCCTCCAAAGTATGCTAAGAAACAGGACTAGATGAGCAAAAATATTGGTGGTGTTCTGTTGCTTGGAATAGTTTGGAGGATTCAGTTGCTCCAGATTTACCAATACAAAACTTTTCCCTTAATTAAACGAGTGTTACAAGGCAAAGGTCACCTAAAATGTTTTTGTATTTTGTTTCTTGGCACAGTTTGCAGAAATCATTAGCCTCCAAAAAATCGCCGGCAGCATAATACTTTCCATTACTGAATGTGTGTTTGGTGACTATCTTGCTGACTAACAGGGGCTTTACAATAGTCAGGGGCTTTATAATAGTTAGGGCCTTTACAATAGTCAGGGGCTTTACAATAGTCAGGGGCTTTACAATAGTCAGGGGCTTTACAATAGTCAGGGGCTTTACAATAGTCAGGGGCTTTACAATAGTCAGGGGCTTTACAATAGTCAGGGGCTTTACAATAGTCAGGGGCTTTACAATAGTCAGGGGCTTTACAGTAAGTAGTCTTGGTAATCTGGAGCAAGTGGTCGCTAGAGGGAGAGAAAGGCAGGGAGGGAATGGAGGCAACATGGAGCCTAAAGGAGAGCACAGTACCAACAGGGATTGCAGGATGTAGCCAATAGGGTTTGAGAAAATGTAGCTAGGGTATACTGTACAGCCAATTACAGCAAGTGCAAAAGGAAACCCAAAACAGGGAATGGGAAAGAGGGAAACAATAACAAAGTATCAGAGGATGAAATAGGTTAGCCTAGATAGATTGATTGATTGATATTAGGCGCAGCAACAGCGAGGGCCTATATCGCCAGAAAACGGTGATAGAGAGGAGTCTAATAGGGAGTGAAGGAGTCGTCAACCAAATGCTCGAGGTAGAGAAGGAGGTGGACAGGTCAAGAAAGAGAACGAAAGACAGAGAGACGAGGGAATTAAAGAAGATGAATTAGGGAAAGATGAAAGAATTAAATGAGAAAAGGAAGCCAAGAAGGAGTTGGAAGGGAGTAAACAGTATGGGAGCTTGAAATCGAAGGAGCAGAATGGGAGTCAATAGTTAATTAAGGAGCAATAAAAGAGCACCATGAAGAAGCTAACAACAACAACAACAACAACAACAACAATGTGGGAGCCAAGAGGGAGCGGGCCACCAGTGAGGGAGCCAAGAGGGAGGGAGGGAGGGAGGGAGCGCGTGGAAGGGAGCGGGTGCCGATGCTGCATGGGTGAAGGGGGGAGTATATATATTGGGGCGAGAGAGTGCCGTCCGAGCAGTCCGAACCTTACCTTCCCTGCGACAACATCTCCATCCAACCAACCAACCATCCAACCAACACCCTCTTCATCCACCAACCACCAGTGCCCGACCAAGAGAGAGTATAATAGTAAACATAAGGCGTTCGTGAGGTATCCAGGAAATCGTATAACAAGTGACGTACGTGTTTGCAGGAGCAGGATTTCCCCACACGAACTCATCACTACTTGACCCTCTCTTGGATTTCCCTTCGGTTCGACTCCCGCTGAGAACTATGGCTGGGTTGTATAGTGCAAGTGAGTGCTTGTGTCACCCAGGATTGTTACATTTTATTCACGCTTTACCAATTGAGGCTCATTATGCAAGACACCTCGTCTCATCATCACAAAAAAATATGATTATTATGTAGGCCTACCATACCTAAATTGCGTAGGAGTTGATGTTTTGTATTTTGATCGTCTATCGTGGGCTGTACTTTTATTAATTAACTTGTTACAGAAAACAGAGACTTAATTCTGAATACTCTCTCAACTAACTATGTGTCAACAATTGTTTTCATTATAGGTTGACCGTCCATGTCAAAGAACTTAAATATTTATACTGATATAATACACATTAATAACATTATATTCTTATGAACCATTACATTACGTTTATTACATTGAGAGACAACAGACAGACAGATGATCATTGCACAAGGGGGTGTGGGAATAGGGGGACAGGCTTGGGGTTTTTTTAGAGGGTGCAGGAGTAGGGGGACAGGCTTGGGGGATTAAGGGGGTGGGGGAATAGGGGGACAGGCTTTCTACCCACCCCAATCCTGTCCCCCTATTCCCGCACCCTCCCAGTCCCCCCCCCTAAGCCTGTCCCCTACTCCCGCACCCCCTTAATTACATACCTTTATCTCTAGCAACTATGTCAAGGCAGGTCATTGCTTCACTTATAATTAAAAATGGTTATACAATTATCATGTCTAACCTCTTATGGAATTTGGGCTTTAGGACATGTACTGTACCTGTGTAAACGGAATGTGGAAACAAGTTGACTCGTCATTGACCTCACCACGACCTTTTAAAAGTAACGGATAAACCAATTTGGTGACCTCCCCGTTTTTTGTTGGAGGAAAACAAGTTATGGAGAACGAGACAAGGTAATTGATGCGGTAGTCTGTGAGGAGATCTTCACTATTCTCTACTTCCGTTGACCTTCATAATCTACGTTTTCCGTTAACTCTTGATAAGTAAGAGTTAGGAGTTTCACCAGAAAGTTGTTTTAGACCCTATCGAAGAAATCCAACATGCTATTCATAAGAGTATATCGTATTGGTTACCCAAAAGCACAAAGTACTCCGTCCCAAGTTTGCCGAAATATAAAATATACTAAATGGCGCAAGGCAGAGCAAGCAAAATACCTCCATTGTCATATTATACAAGAAATGGTCACAAAACGGAGCAGGTGAGACAAGAAGCTGTGATAGGGTTGGTGGAGTGGCGTGGGTGAGGGAACAAACACGTGGGCAGACATGGGACGAGTGTTGCATCATAAGCGAGGGTGGGACCGGTGCAGTGAGGGTCTAGAGGTGGAGGTGGAGGGAAGGTAGAGTAGAGAGGCGGAGGTGGAGGTGGTGGGAAGGGAGAGTAACAAAGAGAGGACGTCACTAACCAACCAGTCAGTTCTTTCTACACCATCACGGTCCCCACTACAACCTCATTAGTCACACAGGGAGCTAATAAACAATTAACAAGTACAGCCACAATCAAATAACCACCCACAGTTTCCTTCCATCGTGCAAATAAATCTGTATCATATCAAAATATAATCATACAACAACACCTGACGTCAACTCAACCCCCTTTTTTTATTATTATGGGGTGCTGCAAAATCATACATGTGTTGTTCTTTCTTTTAATACTAAGATATTTACTACGATGGAACGATAGTGTCGGTGGATATTTGATTGTGGCTGTACAAACGGTTGAGTTGTAATACAGTTTTTAGTTGTATATGTTCGGTAATTTCTGTGATAATATCCACACTTTCTATTCAGCCTCCTACAGCACCTGAGGGGGCAGAGTGTACAGTTATCACAGGGCGTTGATGTGCATATATTGTTTTTGTCTAACTAATCTCTTGTATTCAGCTTTAGCTTTATGTAGTTGTCGGTAGTAACTATTTCGCAGTCGATATTGACAAAATTCTACGTTGTCACACTGGAATCTGGACCAGGAAACTTCTCAGATGTCAATTTATTTATTTGGTTAATCTCTTTCGTCTGCCGAGCAAAAGCTGAGATCATTAGACTAGCCAAAATTGTAGATATTCAGGCAATGTAAACTGCTCTCAATAATTATCACCTATACACCTACGTCACCTAAAAGCGGTCTCCAAGGTGTGTCTATAATTCACTATTTCCTTATAATTTAATCCGTCATAGATGAAAGTAGTTCACCTCGAAATTCAACCCCCCTTCCCTTGGCGATTAAAAGACTATTATGACTTCCGTGTGGCCCAAATAAACACCATCGCTTTCCAAACTCCTGCTCAAAATGCATCGGTCATGTTAAGGAGGTACAGTACTATCAAAGACAAAAGTCGTGTCGTTAAATTTGGTGTAAACATTTGGTAAGGAGCTAAGCATACTGGACATGTACAGTCGGCGGCAGAAGTCCTGTCGTCTTATCTGCTTCACCGAGACACACAGTATTCATGGACTCGAGAAATACACACGTTTTATACACTTAATAATCTCGAGTCTATGAAATCGTATGCCACGGTGAAGCAAGTGAGGCGACAGGACTTTTGCCGCCGACTGTACTGTACATTATTGTAGTGGGGATTTCATTATATTTCACGAGTTACATTAAATCATCGGACAAGATAGCGACACGAGTTTTGTCTTTGATAGTACACAGTGCACTACTCTAACTTTCACTAATATAAGAGGTAATAGGTGTCTGCCATAATGACATACCTGCCGTTGCTAGTATCAGTATCTATAACTATAACTATACCTTCCATTCCAATCCTGTACTTTTAACTCTATAATTGTGTTTTATAGCCACTTTAACTCATCTACAGTTGCTAGTCCAGTATCTAAAACTATACCCTCCATTCCAATCCTGTACTGTACTTCTTACTCTATAAATATGTTCTCTAGCCACATTTTAATTCATCTGTGGGATAAAATATAGACACACACTAAATCTGAGTGAATACAACCTTGGGACAGACTGTCAAGGGAAATGTCTACCTTTATTAATATTTCCTTTAATCTTTTTCTTGATCGAGTGTACTAACAATCTTCAAATGGAATCAGTCACTTGGTAAATGTATCTACTGTACAATGTTACATGTAAATTACTTGAGAATCGTTGCCAGTCCATATCACACACACAAACACACTGACACACACACACACACAAATACACACACACACACACACTACGAAACCTCTTCCCCAAAGTTGTTACGGGCCTGGTAATTACAGGGTACAGGGATCAAGAGTATGAAGGTATAATTAGTACAATTAAACTTTTCAAGATATGGAGAGATAACAATGATATATCAATTTCGCTCGTGAAAATCTACGGTAACAGTCTATTACACGAGGTTCACTTTCACTCTCCACAACACACACCTGTACTCAATTATACAAGTGAGGTGTTGGTAATTAATGCTATGAAGTTATTACAGGTAAAGGAGAGTAACTCATTTTAAGTCAATTCAGATATATATATATATATATACCATAGTGAACGGTAAGTATACAGTCAAACATATAAAACAGAGAAGTAGTAAGAAACAAACATATACAACAGAGAAGTAGTGAGAATCAATCATATAAAACAGAGAAGGAGTGAGAATCAAACATATGCAACAGAGAAGTAGTGAGAATCAAGTGGGTTAAGTCGAGCGGTGCCCACAAAAACTTAACCCACTGAACTCTGCCCTTGGACTAGACAAAAGGAAACTATAATAAGTGTATCAACCTCCAACTGAGTCTGGGCTTGTCCTAAATCAATGCTTTCAAATTATGTGTGCTAAAACACATACATATACTGTACATATACACATACATTAGAGGCAGCACAGTACCCAGCACCTTGTATACTGTATGTACCTTGTATACTGTACTGTACCTTGTAACATAGAATAATCAGGATCAAAGTAACAAATATAAGAGGATGATTTGTGAAGTGTTGGGCAATATAGGGAAGTGAGTTATCAATATGAAGGTGAGCATCTTGATCTGTAGACTAACAAGGTATATATATATACTGTACTGAGGAAGTAAGAAAGTGGAGGAGGAAGCAGCAATGCCATGATGGAAATAGAACAAGTGTTTGAGGAAGATACTATAGTGTTTAGATGGTGACAGAATATTTCCAGATGGGAAAAATAACTGGTGAAATAGATTTAGAGGGAGGAAGAGTAGATAGGAAAAGAGAGAAAAGGAAAGGGCATTTATGGATGGAAGAGGATGATCAAGGAGAAAGAAAGGGTTACAGAAAGAGTTATGAAAAGAAGAGCCGTGAAATATGGTAAAAATATACAGTCTCATATGTGAACTGTAGCTAATAATTATAAAGCAATATATTGTAAAAAAAAAAATTGGGAAAAAGACAAAAATAGTGAGAGACAACAACAAAACAATAACAAACTATTCAAGAAATTATATAATGACAAAGTAAAACAATACATGATGAATAATGAACATAAATAATTAAGGAAAAACTGTTCTGAAAAAATTATGGGAAAGTAGAGAGATAAGAAAAGGAGAGAGATAAATGAACAAAAGATAAGGAGGAATAGGAGGAGGAGGGGATGAGATAGGGGTAAGGAGAGATAAGAAAGGGAGATATAGATAGATAAACAATTGGAGGAGTAGGAGGAGGAGAAGATAGGGGTAAGAAGAAATAAAAAAGGAGATAAATAGATAAACAAGAAGGAGGAGGAGGAGGAGGATAGATAAACAAGAATAATGAGGAGAAAGAGGAAGAAGAGGAGATGAGATAAGGGTAAGAAAGAAATGATGGGTGGAGAGGTGAGACCCAAATCACAGGGTGTAAGTAGGATAAGAAGCACCAGACACGCCAAGCCAAGCCAAGGTGAGTCTCCTTCCCATTCACGCCCTCCTATATACCCTATACTGTATATTTATTATTTTCATACTCCTCCTACTCCTCTTCCTCTCTTTCATCGTTATTTTTCTCCTCCTTCCATTATTATTTTCCTCCTCCTCTCTTCCATTATTATTATTACTGTATTTTCCTCCTCCTCTTCCTCCCTTCCATTATTATTTTCCTCCTCCTCCTCTCTTCCATTATTTTCCTCCTCCACCTCCTCCTTTCTTCTATTTTTCCATTATCTCTCTCTCTCTCTCTCTCTCTCTCTCTCTCTCTCTCTCTCTCTCTCTCCATTCAGTTTTACCGATACACCGTTCTCTCTCCTCTCTTCGTTCCACTATCCCCACTAACACTTTTGTCATTTTCTTGTCTCTCGTCCCTTCCTCTTTCTCTTTACTTTCATTCATTCTGTCCATGTCTCCATTCATTCTCATTATAGCTCTTCCATCTCCCTCTCATGCCCTCGAGTTTCGTACGTATATTCGTACTCATTCAGCCCCAAATTCCTACTGATTCTCCAATATTCACTTCACAACACACCATAGTAAGTTTTCCCTAAAGCACTTATTGTACTTCCGTTACAACTGAATACAACATTTTACTATCAACACCCCATCAACAAATACACCACCAACCAACCACCATTAGTTGTATCATCGTCCTATAACAACATACAACAGTCTTCTACCAACGTTCACCTCCCAACCAATTCTACAATTCTACATCAACAAAGACTATCCTAATCCTAGCATTTGTTAACGCAGACTATCCTAGCATTTGTTAACGTAGACTATCCTAGCATTTGTTAACGTAGACTATCCTAGCATTTGTTAACGTAGACTATCCTAGCATTTGTTAACGTAGACTATCCTAGCATTTGTTAACGTAGACTATCCTAGCACTTGTTAACTTCCGCTCCCCTGCCTCCACCACCACTACCAATATGACCATCACTATAGCAAGGATCTGCGCTGCCTGCCCATACATTCCTTCACCCTTGTATTATCACCATCATCATCACCACCATCACAATACCACCGTGAAATAGATCGTCAACACCACCTACCTTGAAGGAGAACATCAACCACAAGGACAATCGGACTCAACAAACTTTTTCACCAAACATTCCTTCGTAATTATAGAGTACAGTAAAGCAAGATTATTCATTGAGGTACAAAATCACAAGTTATAAGACTCATGTTTTGCGACCCCCACATCCCATCATGCCTTAAGGGTCCTCCATCGGCCTCCTCACAGGAATTGCCTTCAGGCTGATGATGGTTTAACTGTTGGTCCGCCGAGAGTCACATGTTACTAACTTTTTATAACCTTTATCGGTGTGATATGTACAGTATATAACGTTGTCTGTCAATTCGTACAACTTCTTGAAGACTATACTGCTATACCAATAACCAATAGATTTGACCACTGTGGGAAACCTGGTATAATATATTCACCGTCAGTTCAGTTCGCGTGCAGGAGCGAAGTGAGTTAGGCCTGGCTGAGGGAGGGCCTATCACGTGATGGGAAGCACCGCCTGTGATGTTACACGTTATGTGAATCCCATGACAGAAAAGACTTCCCAACGAGTGATTTACAACTCATTAATCACCGGAAATATCTACCTGTCCATTTTTTTTTTTTTTTTCTGACCCTTTCTAAGTGCCTAACCTTTAAGAGTGAAGAGATTACCCCACCCGTGCAAAGAAAGGTGCTAAAATTGCCAGTCAGCTTGAAAATCAATATAAAAAATTATTAAAACATGCGTTTGCTTGCGCCCAAATGTCTGCAATGATACCATTACAGGCCAATATTGAGCATCCTCGATCACCTAGACTAAGTAAACGTACAATGAACCACTTTAAACCATACTTAAACCTATGATGCATTTCACACATCAGTTTTCACCCAAACGTTGTTCAAACACCATAATACTACTATTAACTATTTCTCTATTTTTTATAGGATATTTGTTATTGTTGTTGATGTTTCTCAAGCTGTACTTAAAATAACTAGCAAACCATTTCTCGTCCAGGAATCTGAAAAACAAAATTAAAGTATCCTCATTTTCCTTCACATCTCCTTATACCTGGTTGTCTAGCATCTGTTCCCTCCAGGCATAGGCCTAATAATAGGGATAAAGGCAAGTAGTTTCTATAGTCCACTTGGCAGACTCTAAATTCCTATCTCATCTTCCAACCGTCTCCTTATTTTTCTTTTGATCCAGCTATTGATGCTAAACATATAATTAACTTCAATTTTCTTTGCTTGTATCACAACATTTTAGCTCTCTCGTCCGTCACTAGGGTATACTTTCTTTTGTTCAGCCCTTCCCTTACTTTACTACTCTAACCTAATCGTCTGCCATTTCCAACCATTTTCGGCAGATATGGCAGTGGCGGTGGTGGCAGTGGTGTTGGCAGTAGCGACGCTCACGTTAGCAGATTCCTCGCCTTCAGTGTACGAGCTGCCTTCCAACGCCACAGTCATCAACGGAGGTCCCATAGTAACAGGTTTCAGGTGAGTGACATTAAATTTATTCTTACAATGTAAACAAATACAGTATGGCGTAGTATACTTTACATAATATCAGTTGCTATCATCACAGACCTTTGTCACTTTGCAGACCTTCACAACAATTAGCTTTAGGGACCCTTTGATCATGTATGAGAATTGGAGGCATCTGTTTCCTCAAAACAAACTTCTTCCGTGTGGGAGGTGTTTCGTGGCAATATTTGAAGGACTCGCTTACCTTCAATTTTCTGACTACATCACAGGGTCCCTTAAGAGTAAACAATATGCACAATTTAACGTAGTTACATTCCAATCGTAACATACTAGGTTAGTTAACAATTAACTTTATTCATCGGTTTTGTTGTACGAGCTTCCAGCAATGATAAAGGACTGAGTCGACCCTCGACGTAAAGATGACACAGCGACAACCACATGGAACCACAACCAAGAATAAATGCACCCACAGACAACCAGACCAGATGCACGACGAGCAGACGACAAAAACGACCACCCGCGTCACGACAAGTTGATTGAAAGGACATAAATTACCCAGACGGTATGTTTAGGCCGCTTTAGGGTGGGTGAGGCATGCGAATATGTAAACCATGACATGACGCTTATATATATAACGCATGCAAGCAAACAAGTATTCTTCACCACTTGCTTACAGGACCGTATTCCTAATCGTTCAGGCAGAGGTTTCAAACACACTCTCTAACAAACATCGGGTCGAATACCTGCGCCTGTGGCATTCAAAGTCATTTCCAAAGTTAACGCAAACATGGTATTTCCTAGGACAGGATTCTTCAAACTTTTTCAATCGTGACCCAGTTTATTCTGACATCAATCTCGCGAACTATTAACTCCCAAATACACATATTTTAATGCCAACAATCTGTAAAGTAATACCTCATATCGTACAAGAACCACTTACTTTTACCCACTGCTGAGATTTACATGAACGAACGACTGAGTTAAGCGGTTCCCTCACGATAGTCTTCATAGTTGTTGTGGAACTAAATATACGGTACGAGAGCAACTTGACAACTAACCAGACGCCATATGCCAATGGAGTAAGTACAGTCGAGTTTTGCCATCACTTGCTATAATTATACAGTATATACTGGCTCATCCTTATACACGATACACATCCCACTGGACAGTGTGGAGTATCACTTTTTAACCAGAGTATAAATGTAATTGTAATATTATAAAAAAAAAAAAAATTATAAGGCACAACTCACTACTTTCATTAGGCTTTAAAAAGCAAGGTAATCTGTGCACCGCAAACCTGGGGCAAGATAATCCTCCTGTACTTCACTACTTTCCTATTTCACATATACTAAAACAATTACAAATGAGAAATAATACATCCAATTAAAAACAAGAAGCGCCCACTCCTTATTTCACATCCTACTTCAACAGGGCAAGATGCAAATATTGTAACAAAATTTCTCCAAGCCTAATACTTGCAAAACATTCTATACGGAATTAACTGTAAAAAAAAGTGGGAAGGAAGTTATCGATATCATAAAGGTTTCAGTCACCCTCAAGGGGAAAGTATAGTGTTGGCAAATCTGGAGCAAATGATTCCTCAAAACTATTCCAAGCAACAAGCCACCATTGTTTGTTTTTTTGTGATTCTGGTCCTGTATCCTAGTATATTTTGGAGGAATCGAGGAGCTCCAATGTACCAAAAATAGGCTATACCATTCCCTTAAATCCTCAATGTAGTGTATAGGTATTTTAGTAGGTATAGTCCCATATAAACATACTGTGCCAAGCCCCTACTGACCTTGAACCATATAATCTCTACCAAATCCTACACCTCTCACTGGACTAGAATGATTGCCTATCGTCCACCTAACCCACATACACACACACACACACTCCACGGTCTTCATAATTATACACCACATACTATGCCAGTTACCCTGAGCCCTGCACATGACTCTGTGTGTGTGTGTTGCAATGCCGCTCACCTCATTATGTCTCCAGAGTAGGCTAGTACAGTATCACTTTCACCATTATTATGATCACGTGAGCCATACACTGTACTGTATATACCTCATCTGACCGTCAAATACAAGGTAAATATTAACCTTTCCTACCTGTGATCGACAATTTCTTCCTTTAATATAAAATATAGTCATTGTTATTTTCCTCCTGACACTAATTAATAATATCCAGTTATTATAAAATCGTATTATAAGCAGGAAATATACACTTATCCTTACATTAATACAAAAAAGCACACACGTATAAATATGCAATAATATTTCCCACCTAACCTGAATTAGGTACTAACGAACAATAAACAGAAGCGAATTTGTAAGATGCGAATATGTGAAACATAAGGTGAAATAATTATAGGTAAATAACATTGGACGGAAACCCTATTTTCACTCATGGTGTTCTTGGTGTTAATCTAAGACTCTAAGTCATATAAACATACATAACGATATAAAACAGCGAATAAATAATGTGTATATATCACCTGAGTAATGAATGCAGTAGGTGGGTATGATGAATGGCGGTATACCAGGATTGAAAGGATGTTTGCTGCCTCACTCAATCAGTCACGCCTCCTTCCTCCTTAGTTACTTCCTCCGTTACTACACCACCACCTGTCATCACTTGTCACCACCACCAAGTGACGTGACTATTTTTTATACCACTTTCCAATCCTCCATTCTTTTCTCGCGATCCCTTCCTGATTTCTACATTATTTTTCATGCCAATAAATTCAAAAATGCATATAACACAATACATAATAAGTAGAGAGAGAGAGAGAGAGAGAGAAATGAGTGGGGAGGATAATAATGACGTCACTCACTATAAACTCGTAGGTCAAGTTGGCGGATGATTTGAACTGTATACCCGAGATATTTTAGGTTAAATTTTAATAAACATCCTCCTTAGGTACGAATATGAGTAGAGGTGCAATTGCGCCTTTAGATAAGAGACCCTACAGCTGTTGTAGTGATTCTCATCCATCGTAATGTTTGTTATATTGACTGATTCTTTTCCATCATAATTAATCCTTCATTATCAATAACCAACAGTATTGCAATGTCACATATTTTACGGATAATAATCAAGAAAATAAGGGTACCGAGTAACTTACTGTATGTATTACGGTACGTCAGAATAGGACGTACGTACATAGAACTACATCAATAAATATTAGATAATTGTTATGAATCAGCTGTGGGCACTACTTTGATACGCGGAGGGCAGCGTTCGAGCCCTGCCTGGATATTAGGCTATACAATCTGGGTTATGAATTAATTAAGGGAAACGTATACTTTGGGTACATTAGAGTGCCTTGATTCCTCCAAACTATACCGGGAAACATGACCAGATGACAAACATAATGGCGTTTTGTTGCTTGGAATAGTTTGGAGGAATCAGATGGCTGTTGCTTCAGATTTGCCAACACTGTAGGCTAACTCTCCCCTTAATACAACGTCTGTGTTTCTCCATCCATTTCTCCACCTCCACCTTATAACTGAAAGGTGGAGTAGGTTACAAACATTAAGGCGTGGCTCCAAGAATCCCAATTAGGGAGACGGGCCACAAGAGACTATTCATATTATTCTCGTGTTCTTCTCTGTGTTGTGTGGCCTAATATCAGTATCCACAGGTCTATACTCCATGCTCGGACTGGGAGGGAGTAGCCACATAAAATAATACGAGTCCCATTGATCACGCCGCCTCATTACAACATTCCCACTATACATTTTCTCCAGGTTAACCAATAATTAAGGGGGTAATTCGCTTTTGTTACATTGGAGTGCCTTGATTCCTCTAAAGTATGCCAGGAAACAGGACCAGAAGAGCAAAAATAATGATGTTCTGTTGCTTGGAATGGTTTGGAGGATTCGAAAGGATAAAGCTCCAATAATATATAAAGTGCCAAAGGAAATGACTTTAGTGGTTAAAATTATTATATAAGCTACAATTAAATAACACCAGAGGATTTCAACCTATCCTTTTCTATTTTTTTCCTGCTTGCTGTCACACCTTTTTATGGCGATATATGACGTCGCTGTTGCTGCGCCTAATATCAATCAGTCAATCAATCAATCAATCAACCTGTCATAGGAAATTCCCCTTTGCAAATATATCCGTATACTGAAGGAAGGATTAAATACGGTTAAATTAATAAGGGTATCTAGGATTAAGCAACTCACCCCACCACCATGCACATAATAATTATTCCGTTTATAAATTTTCGATTAGAATCCGTACACAATAAATCATTATATATATATATATATATATATATATATATATATATATATATATATATATATATATATATATATATATATATATATATATATATATATATATATATATATACTTGCCTATCCGTATTATCGAAGCGAGTTAAACCGGGTTCTTTCTAACCTGACATGAGCTTTGACGGGTTCCTCTCTCCTTTTCAGAACAGTGCTCATGGAAGAGTGAATTAACATAAAAGTCAGATTCCAAGGTAGATTAAGACTTTACGAACGCTAATTGGTATAGTGTGGAAGAGTTACGTCCCTTGATTAAATAACTAAGAAGATAATTCTCATAAGATTTGATGTGAATATTTGTATGTACAGATAATCAAACAAAAATACAGAGAGAAAATTGTGTAAACAGACAGAGAGAAATGATAATGTTTGAAAATTATATGTAAAGGGAAGACGAACTCCACCCTCATCTCTCTCTCTCTCTCTCTCTCTCTCTCTCTCTCTCTCTCTCAATGCGTGGCTTATTAAAGCTTTTATGCCAAGACGATCAAAATACACTTGATTATTTCATTGTAAATAGTAAGATACCTTGTCCATACTCACTCCCCCTCCCCCCTCCACAATCCACACTCATTCCCCCTCCCCCCTCCACAATCCACACCCTACTCCACACTCACTCACCCTCCCTCCACCACTCATTATCCACACTCCATCACTCCACATTCATCCACTCATCCACACCAAAGTCTCTCTCAACCAACCACTCCATCCACCATAATTATCACCTCTCCTCTCCACTACTCCACTCTCCATGCACACCTTCCCTTCCCGTCTCCATATACAGTTGTGATGAGCTTCCCTATGGTTACTACGCCGACACAGCCAACGGGTGTAGGATCTTCCACATCTGTTACCCTTACCTCGACCCTGAGCAGTTTGTCAGGACGCGGATGTGGTCCTTCATTTGTGGCCTCGGTACCGTCTTCAGCCAGGTTAGTTACGTGTGTGTGTGTTGAATTAGGTTAGTTACGTGTGTGTGTGTGTTGAACCAGGTTAGTTACGTGTGTGTGTGTGTGTTGAACCAGGTCAGTAACTATTTTATATGTGTGTGTATGCGTGTTAATGTCTTCAACCAAATGGCAGACTTACTAATGGGATTGTGCTGTAACGTAAAGTGGAAAATCATGGAATCAACCACCACCCCCTCCTCCTTTCTCTCCTCTCAAACCCCCCCCCCACACACACACATTCAACCAACCCCCCTCCACCTTCCTCTCCTCTCAACCAACCCCCCTCCACCTTCCTCTCCTCTCAACCAACCCCCCTCCACCTTCCTCTCCTCTCAACCAACCCCCCTCCACCCCCTATTTTTTCCTCTACACCCTCCCTGGCCGCCAAACCGGTTGAGTGGGTTCGGAGTGGTGTTGTGAGGGGGGAGAGGGGGGGAGTGGTGTTGTGAGGGAGGAGGGGGGAGGGAGGGGGGTGAATGAGTGGGTCAGTATGTCGGGTGTTGCCTGGGTGAGAAGATGAGTCCCAACAAGGTCACCGCCCCCACAGCCAAGCGAAAGTCTATGTATGTATGTATGTATGTGTGTGACTGACTGATGGAATGTGCTATACGGAGACCGGTACAGTATACAGACACCGGTACAGTATACAAAGACCAGTACAGTATACACCCACCGGTACAGTATACACCCACCGGTACAGTATACACCCACCGGTACAGTATAAAGACACCGGTACAGTATACACACACTCTTCATTACATTACAACAAGGAAGAACTGAAGGGCAAGACTAAGTGATAACAGACAATTTCTTAACAACATAATAGTATAAATTAACACACAACCCATTATTAATTAAAGTCCAGGGTAATGGTAATAGAGATTGTCACAAGGTAACATTATTATAACCTCCACATACCTAATAATACAACTATGACCTTGACGTAAGAGATAAATTTCCTTGTTGTTATTTATCGTTCATAACAAATAAATTGCTTGCTTCCCTTACTACTACTAATAAAATAATACTGTATATACCGTAACATACAACACCTTCCTGATACATTTAAAGAGGTGGTTGGTGGAACATGTTATCTGATAGTGATGAATGAAGAGTAAATATATATATGAAAGAGAGAGAGAGAGAGAGAGAGAGAGAGAGAGAGAGAGAGAGAATCAGTCACTGCTACTTTCCCACGAGAGAGAGAGAGAGAGAGAGAGAGAAGAGAGAGAGAGACTCCCCATTACTTTCCCACTCAATGGTATATACCTTTCATTTACTATCCTATTATTCCTATACCACAACAACTCAGAACCCCTATATACTTACATGGTGTAGAAACCGTAGTAGTCAGACCTATAATTATATAGTCACGCCACATGACACTATAATATAACGAGTCAAATGAGAACCTAAACGTGTAATGAGAAACAATAGTCATGCAGCTCGAAACTTTCCCATCAGCAGGCGAGACGTGACGGTAAAATGTGGAGCAAATGATTCCTTCACACTATTCCAGGCAACAGACCACCATTATTTTTGTTAATATGGTCCTGTTTCCCGGTATACTTTGGAGGAATCAAACGTATACTACCCTCTTAAATCCCACTACATAATAATTTTTCCCTGTTTAGATATATATATTTTATCTTTCTTTAGGTGATTCCTCCAAACTATGCCAGGAAACAGATGCTCTCAACGGTACTAATAGGGGATCTGTTAATTCTGTTTCGTGGTATAGCTTGTAGGAATCACAGACTTTCCACTTTACCAACAATAGAATCTTCTCTTGATTAAACAGCCTCAGTCAGAGAACATCAACACTTTGTACCAGCAAATGTCCACAATCACATAAGCAAGTATAATTAACCACAAACACATTAATATTGTAGTCACAGTAAACCAATATATAATGGCCATCACTACCATCACCATCATCAACAACTACTACTACTACTACTACTACTACTACTACTACTACTACTACTACTACTACTACTAGAGAAGAAGACATATTCGAAAATGCTATGAATGGGGGTATCTCTCTCTCTCTCTCTCTCTCTCTCTCTCTCTCTCTCTCTCTCTCTCTCTCTTTAAATAGTGACGTGTATAAATAAGGTGCATTGGACATCTAGTGCAACATAAAGAAAGTTACTAACACCTTGAAAATCCACTGTCTAATAATAATTCTGAATGCGACACTGGTCACTGGTGAAACACTATAAACACCTCAAAGTTTCACTCAATAATCTCGGGACCTCACAAGATTCACATATTACCGAGACCCTACAGTCCCAAGGTTCACACACACACACACACACAGACACAGTATAAGGTTTGCCTCATTCAGTACAATCACTAACATTGATGGTTTGTTTGCATCAGTTCCGTTAGAATACCGTGTACAGTATGAGGCAATAAACAACCTTTCAGTAACTTTCTCGGGTCCTGGCAACATATTACATTCACCAGTAAAATGTTTTGTTTTGTCCATCCTCCTTCATGGCTGCCCTCCAGTGAAACATGAATATTCTTACTACATTGATTGGGTTTACCTGAGGAAAATATTTGTTTTATAGGATATTTCATAATGTTGGATAGTATGTTGGATAGTTGGGGCTACGAACACACTAAAACAATTTAATATCAACAAGTTATAATACCACAGACAAATAGTACATTGTCTGTAGCAGCTACCTACAACAAAGAATGCATGTAAATAATGTTTTCAAACATATTAGACAAATAGATAGATACAAAGATACAAAGAGGATTTGATGGATACAACAGTAGCCCTTATAAATCATTTCAAGATTTCTTCTGCATCCGAGTTAAGGACCCTATGATCGTGTATGAGAACTGGAGGCTACTGATTCCTCCTGACTATGCCACGAAACAAGCTGCTTCCCCATAGGTGGTGTTTCGGGGCAATATTTGAAGGACACATTTACCTCCAATTTTCCCTTAAGTAGAGATGGGTTGGAAAATTTGTTGGTGACTGACTGACTGCCTGCCTGACGATACACACGTGGAACAGATGGTCTGGTTCAACCCACCAAAAGGCAAACCCTCAATTATATATCATTAGCCAATCGTGTGGTGGCGGTGTGTCAGCGAGCAGGGAATGCGGTGATGGGAGACAGTGTGGTGGTGGTGGGGGGGGGGGGGTGGAAGGGAGTAGTAGTAGTAGTAGTAGTAGTGGGAGTAGTAGTAGTAGTAGTAGTGGGAATAGCAGTAGTAGTAGTAGTAGTGGGAATAGTAGTAGTAGTAGTGGGAGTAGTAGTAGTAGTAGTGGGAGTAGTAGTAGTGGGAGTGGGAGTAGTAGTAGTAAGAGTAGTAGTAGTAGTAGTAGTAGTAGTGTTTGGGGGCGAGGGTGGGAGGGTGGGACGGAGGATGTGGAGGTAAAGATTAAAGTTGGGGGGGGGGGGGAAGTGAAGGTGATGTGGAGGAGAAAGGCGAGAAGGAAGAGGGACGAAAGGGTGAAGGGGAAGAACTGGTGGTGAAAGGAGAGAAAGAGAATTTAAGAGATGGGTTACGGTACAATATAAAGGACTTGGTGTTATGAATGAAACCAGGGAGTGATGAAAAAGGATAAAAATGTTAAAAAAAAAAAAAAAAAGTGTTGATAAAATTAATAGAGATGTAATTTTATATGTATGTATGCATTATTGCTGTGTGTAAGTGTGTGTGTGTGTGTGTGTGTGTGTGTGTGTGTGTGTGTGTGTGTGTGTGCATAATTATTGATCTTAGTGTGTGTGTGTGTATGTGTGTCTTGAGGTAGTGTACAGTCGCGGCACATAATTCTTGATCAGAGTGTAAGGGGAAGTCTGGTCAAGGATTATCTGCCGTGACTGTACGTGCATGTGATATTTAAACGTTTGTATGTATGTATGTATGTACACCTTTTTCATGTCCCAGAACAAATCATATTCAACTTACAACTCTTCTTCCCTATAATTTCACGCTCAGTCTCTTCTTGTTTACTCTGATTTATTTGTTATTATTATTGTTATTATTATTATTATTATTATTATTAGCTAAATCTCACTCACCAGCTCTTCTCTCCTTTCATCTAGCACCCTCCCCCTCTCATCTACCACACTCCCTACTCACCTACCACTCATTACTCACCTTCTACTCTTTGCCACAGGTGAAGTTGGTGTGTGACTTCCCTGAGTACACCATTCCCTGCGAAGACTCACCCAACTTCTATGAGTCTTCCAATGGCTATTTCGGCACGGACCTCCAATTCGGCGTTTAGAAAAATTAAGGACAGACACCAATTATTATCCTATTCTATATAGGGTTGCCAGTGGTGAAGTTGCCAATAGATAAGTGAAGTCACTATCACAGATTATTATTATTATATATTTTTGCTTCTGCGTGTGAACGTGTCAACACTTTCTCTTTTTGTGTCTCTATATTTTTCTTCTCTCTTTTTTTACGTTGCTTCTGAGTGTGCGAATGTTGATATCAGAATAATGCCCAGCCTTCCCTTCCCTTCCTTATGAGACTAATTTCTTCCTGTTTACTGAGATTTCTGTAGGCAGCTAGTGCTAGATTTTTGTCTGTATGGGTAGATTATTTAGTTATAGACATAATTTCATGATTAGAGGAATTCACTATAATATTTTAATATCAGAGATCGCTCATGATAATTCGCTCCAACTTCCTCCAACCACTCCCAACACTCCACTTAGTCCTTCTTAAGGGGGGGGGGGTAGGGGACAGGCTTTGGGGGGGGGAATGGAGGGACAGGCTTGAGGTGAGTAGAAAGCCTGTCCCCCTATTCCCGCACCCCCCTAACCCCCCCCCCAAAAAAAAAAAACCTGTCCCCCTACTCCTGCACCCCCTCAGTCCCCCCCACCAAGCCTGTCCCCTACTCCCACACCCCCTTAAGTCTGTTGGAACTTACTTAAACACACGTTCTAGTGAGTTGATTATACAACAATGGACAGTATGGATTTCCGTGGGTTCATGAGAGTGGATTATTATGGGGTTTCATAGAACTCTATTGTTTAGAATCTTGCGGGATTTAAAGATGATATTATTGGTTAGCTGCTGAGACTCTTGTAACTTAATTAATGATGTGGTTTGCTGACTCTTGTTGCTTTAGTGGGGTGTTTAGGTCAGTGTAAATTGTTGTGGCATCGTGTTTGCTATAGTAGAGATTATTAGGGTATGTAGACTTAGGGTAGATTTCTTTATATTTGTAGCATAATTATAGTAATGAAAGTTTGCTCTCGTACCAACAATTAAGATATCCATTATTTACACACATCAGTATATACCTTCATATAAATTAATTAAAATAATTTATGATAAAAAGAAAACAATGAATACGCACTTAAAAGTTATACGGGCTTATTTCATCAAGGCACAATATAAATAGACCTGCCCGTCCCTGAGTTTATTAATTAAGGACCCTGTGAATGTGTACGAGAACTGGAGGCTTCAGATTCCTCCTGTGTATGCCACGAAACAAGCTCCTTCCATATAGATATAGGGGGTGTTTCGTGGCATTATTTGAAGGACTCACGTTTACCTCCAATTTTCTGACTACATAAATTATCACAGGGTCCCTTAATTAATTACACCAGAAAAAATGCCCACCTACCCACCACACTCCTTCCCAAATGTGCCAAAACTACGAGGCTGAAGTGAATCCGTCAAACCACAGACTGTATAAGTGAATGTATCGTACCGTGTATACGTTTTGGTGACCACGACCACAAGGGACTTACGGTTTACCACATTCACTTCCCCCTATTGACAACTTCCATCGGTGAGAGAGACACAATTAATATTACCTTCTAAATCTTTCTAGTTTCCCTAATTATCATAACAGTGTCTTATCTGTTACATTACTTCCCATTCTTATGTCTCTCATCATGCAGTGCATTTGGTTCACTTGCAAAGGCAGTGTAGAATAAATACAGACGTTTGTTGTTATTGTTAATACGTATGGATTGTGTATAGTACATAACAAGCCCTTATGGCTTATATAAACCCATAAAATTACGATAAATATAATAAACGTTCATAATTTGCCAAGGTGCAAAGTTTTCATAACTAAAACAACAAATTTTGAAATACATTTGGAAATAAGGTAGATAGGCTATTATTATGATTGTATTAAAATAGGTATACATTACGTCTTGCAATTTCTGTGTTCGTTCAAAAATAAACAGCTGAGCAAAGTTTGATAACAGAAGGTATGATAGAATGTAGATCGTAGTGAAACTCTTTATTCCTTAGTATGTTGGGTATTTCCTTAGTATATTGAGTATAACTGCTGCTATGATTGTTGTCCTGTGGATGGTATTGTATATTATAGTTCACCAATAACACTTACAACCTTCATTTTGATTCTGTCACTTAAAATATAAAAAAGTACTGAAGATTATTCTTTTGTCTCTGTCTCTATTTTGCTTCCCTTTTCACTACAATAAATAAAGTAAAATCTCCATCCATGTTTGCTTAATTCATAGTCACTGTGTAGGTATAGTGAGTGTCTTCGAACTTTTTATCCATGACTGTACAGCTTAAAGTATTCCTGTGTGTGACTGGCAACCTATCATGCATTCTTAACCACCTGTGTGTGACAGAGTAATTGTATACGGCTGTTTTGTGTTGACACGACTGATGGTCCCATACTGTGGCCATAGTAATTATGCAGATCATCAGATGCTGTTGTATTTTGCTTAATAAATGTTTAGAAAGAAACTACTATTTATTACCCATTCTGCTAATACAAGACTGAACCTGTATATATGGGCCCATACAAGCTCTTTTTTTTGGCTAACAATGCAATTGGGTTAGGTACATGTAAGATCAAGGGGCACCGAGTGGTATCGAGGGGAATAGACAGATAGCTCAGATCAAGTATGAGTTTAAGTAGCTGAATTTGAGTGAAAATCGGTATAATTTTCTAGCCCCTCTTATAAATAAGTCATCCACCAGGCATGCATAATATTATTTGTTTATGACTGGACAGTAATTATACCTCTAGTTTACTCTGGCTGTTTTATATTTTAAACCCATCTCTACCTAATAACCATCATATCTGCTGGAGTGTATAATTATAGTTTGTGTGTTATTCCTGCCAGAACCCTCGAAAAGAGTAAAGATTAATAAGAAGCAATTACATTTTTACAACAACCAGTGAAGTGACTGAACGGAGATTATAACAACAATAACAACTTTTATCTGCCTATCTATACTTAATTAATTAAACTTGTATAGAGAAGCCATTGCGGTAATATATTCACTGGGAAAAAATGTGCTACAAGTCAAAATTATACAAAAATAAGAAATAATGCGCATCACGACGTTCATATTTTCCATTGTTTATTAGTTGGTGAAGTAAGTGTCTGCAGTATTCAAGAACATTCGTGGTGGTGCAAGTGCATATAGTATCGTGGTACCGGTACGATGGTTGCATAGATAAAAAAACAAGAGCCGTCGTACAGTACCAGACCATCGTATAGACCACGGATGATGTTGAATATGGCCCATAGTATGAACCAAGTAACATTGTGGGTCGTATTCAAGAACATTCGTGGTGCATCATAATGGTGTGTTACCGATACGATGGCTCTCGTTTGTCTAAGGAATCATCGTACCGGTACCACACCATCGTATACACGTTCTTGAATAATACCCTGTGAAACATAGTATACTTGTTTTTTTTTAGGAAAAGTCGATACGTTAATTAAAACCAGGGTATAATTATGGAAAGTTAGTGAAATTCAATATCCATAGTGCATACGATGGTGTAGGGTACGGATACGATGGCTCCATAGACCAATAAACCATCGTATACACCAAGAATGATATTCTTGAATGCGTCCCTTTTTAAGTGTTAAGTAAAGTAACTTACCGTAAAGTGTTTTCCCTTAGTCAGAAGTGGTGTCGTATGCAAGAACATCCATGGTGTATACGATGGCTTTGTTATTTGTCTAGTTATAGATACTCACCATGAATATTCTTGTATATGGCCCTTGGTGTCGTTAGATCCATTGAGGGGGACGAAGGTTGGACAGTAATTGGAAGAGTTATATAGTACTAACATTATAGGATGAGATAATCCATGGAACAGATGGAATAACCTTAGAAATGCAGATATAGTGTATTTGGGAGAATGGCCAAATATTGAAGCGTTTTTTTTTTTTTTACTGTACAGTATATGTAACTCATATTGGAAACGAAATACTGTAACATATATCTAAATATTGAAGTGGGTTTTTTCGTATTGGAAACGAGGTATATCCGATTATTGAAGTGTCTTTTTCTTATACATTATGTAACTAACTAACTCACTTTGGAAAGGAGGTACTGTACAGTATATTCGAATATTATACTGTAAAATGACAATGAATTGTTTATGATATCTGTACTAACATTGCCCTTGATAAATTCCAATTTCCTTTGTGCTGTTATTGACTTTGGGTTAATGTATTTTCAGAGTTAATGGAGTTCGATCAAGGTGAAACAGAATGCCCTTCAAAAAGGGACAATAAATTGTCAGATGTAAGTGAACCAGCATCTAAAAAACAATATACCAGTGCTGAACTAGAATGTAAACCCCCATCGGTGTTCATGTCATCACAATTGAGACATACAATTCTCCAGGGTATATGTGAGCCTTCAGTATTCCGAGCAGGATGTAAGTGGAAATGTATAGACTGGACACATGATGACTGGAGTATGCAGTTTTCAGATGAAGTATTACCTCTTAGATTTGGTCCAAGGCTAGATGAAGGGACTTCACTTGACCAGCCAGTATGGGAATCCTCCTGTACAAAAGGAGAAATGACATATTCAAAATTATTGAAATGGGCCAGTGGTCAGCAAAGTTACTCGACAACTTTTGGCAGTGAGGCTGAAAGTAGTAAACATTGGGCATATGTTGATTACTTTTACATGAAAAATTTGGCCAATTCAAGCCAGTTGAGAGAAATCATAAATTGGGGAGCGTATGGATTTCCAGAAAGGGGTATTGATGACAGCACTCTCTGGATTGGAACATTGGGTGCTAACACTCCTTGTCACATAGACACATATGGCTGCAACCTTGTAGCACAAATTATGGGTAGAAAACGATGGGTTCTGTTCCCTAAATCTCAGTCATCCTTACTTTCATCCACCCGCACGCCATATGAGGAATCCAGCATCTACAGTCAAGCTGGTTTTCCTCGTCCAAGTCTGCTCAGCCATCCCAAGTTGTGTCATACCACCCCATATGTTGTAACTTTGGAACCTGGTGATGTGCTTTTTGTTCCAAAGCACTGGTGGCACTCTGTTGAAAATCTAAACTTTTCTATCAGTATTAACACATGGCTTGAACTTCCATCGGATGAGGAAGAACGAGTGCGAGAGGCCATTGTGATGTATCAGGTCAATAGTCTTTGTCAAGGCATTCATTCACTTGATCTCATCCACTCAGTGTTCAATCCCAACATGACTGATATAGCTGTCATGGGTCCCACACAGGCCTTGAAAATCTTAAGTGAACGTGTGTTTGGTTGTAACCATTCCAAAGAATTTAACAATAAAGAAGGAAATGGTATAGCAAAGAAACCAAATGTGAAAACTGAAAGTGATATAACCATGGCTTATCCACTAGTGGGAGACAAGGTAGCACCTATGAATCAAGCTGGAAGTATTCCTGGAATGGAAATAGTCCAATGCTTGTCTTTCTCACATTACATGCAGATGGTGTACGGAGATAAGGGAGAAATGGTTCATAAGAATATGTCTTGTCTCTCAGCTTCTCAGAATAAAGAAGCTGAAAGTGAAAGTGATTCTGTTAACTGTGAACAGCTTAAATTACTAATTAATGTCTTTACAGATCCACAAGTAGTAGATGTAATAAAAACAGTGTTAGATGAAAAATTGAATCACTAAGAAATTAGCTTTAATTGTGATTCAGGCACAAAAGGTAGTGGTAATATGTTGTACTTCTGTGATTATACAGTAATTGCTTATCAGTACAAAGTAAACTAGTATTCATAATTTATGGTATTTTTTAGTCTTCGTCAGTAGGACTTGTACAGCTCCTCAATTATTTAGTGACAAACCTGACAGCGTTAAAACTTTACCACTCCTATGATATTTTTATAAATTGCTACAGATATCCAGAGCAGCAAATGAAATGCTTTGCTAATGCATCATGATGTTACAGAACAGTATTCACAAATTAGTTGACTATTTCTTATTGTGCAAAGCTTTTCAAAGCATGAATATTTTGTTTGCTTATAGACATTTGAGAGCAGTGTTTTTATTGCTTTATCAACATTAGATATTGGACATCTATTGAATGAAACTAAAACACTTGTACTATATTTACTGTGTTAACTTTAGTTGCTATATTTTACAAGAGAAGCATTTTTTGAGGTGTAATAAGTTCATAATTCCAAAGTAGTTTCTTTTTATCCTTATATATTTATACAATATTAAGTTTCTTTGCAGTTTTTTTTGATAAACATAAGATTATATACCTATGGTATCAACTTTTTCGGTCCCAACATGATTCATAAGTTACCCAATTTTTTCAGTAGTACGGTAATACTGTATATTTTTGCTGCCTCATTGAATCTGATTTAAAAAATTTTGCTTTCATTTTCGTTTAGATTTTACTTTATATGGCTTTTATGAAAAGTATACTAGGCTTAGAAGGAAATTTACATATGGCTTAGTGTTAGGAAACTGAAACCATTTATAT
Organism: Petrolisthes manimaculis; assembly: GCA_034508575.1. Classification (NCBI taxonomy): domain Eukaryota; kingdom Metazoa; phylum Arthropoda; class Malacostraca; order Decapoda; family Porcellanidae; genus Petrolisthes; species Petrolisthes manimaculis. The sequence continues at coordinate 178,501 of JAWZYT010000788.1, read as the reverse complement.
AACATGAGGATACAGGCTTTCTAGGCATTTTGTATAGAGCATAAAATTTTCATTAATTTATGTTGCCTATTTAAGTAAAACATTTCACATCCAGTAAAGTCTTCAAAAACAATAGCAGTGACACACTATAAGACTATTGTGATCCATGCATAAACAATGACAATCTTTGCTGTAGTTTAATAATACATTGCATCATGTTGTAGTTTCCTAGAAGATATACTTAAGTGGCTCCTAGAACTACAGTCCTGAGAAAGACTTCTGTGACAAAGTGATCCAACAATGTCTTGTTCAGTGTCTTGAAAACACATGGTTTTTCCTGGAGCCTAGGATGAGTATGTTGAGGTTGAATTCTACCACCAATCCACTCTGTTTACCAGTATCCTACTTCTGTTTGAGATTACAAATTGGTAACTTGATAGGGCAATATTGCTTAACAGAGCTTCCATTGCTCACCACATACCCATATCTCTGGTCCCAACTACATAGGCATCATAGCCTAACTATACACATTTTGGAAGATACTTGCTTTTGATTTTGATTGTACATGACTGACTACAATTAATGTAAATTGAAGTTTGGAATTGTCTGACAGATTTCCAGTAGCCTATAAGATAATACGGTACTAATAATTTGGAAAAAGAATGTACCAACTGGGCTCTAGACAGAAAAGTAGAATTATGTAAGACATTAATCCCATTCTGTACCATTCCAGGATAATCTAGTAACATAGGTTATACAGTAATGATTTGCACATAGGAGTTTGGGTCTCGTGTCATTTCAGTAATTACTGCATGTCCTATGCAAGTGATATATACTGTGCATAAGAAAGAGGTAAATGTATGGTTATTAATTTTTTTTCCATGAACAGGAAAGTAATAGAAAATAGAAAGTAATAGAAAAAACTTGGACCTTTGATATTGCCTGATATACAGAGATGAGAGTTTCCAGATTATCAGAATTCATCATAACCAGACTGTGAGTGGTGACACTGAATTATGAGTATTAGTGAGGATGGCCAAGAAACACTTTTATCACTGGCTGTTAAGACCAGCATAAGGTTAATAAGAGAGCTTGTGTGTTGTTATGTGGTGTTAGGGCATAACAAGGAGCATGCTGCATACCTAAGGGAGTTTTTAGAGTCTGTACCACCCAACTGTCATGCAACGTTTCTCGAGCAGCTCTCCCCAGTGTTTGACAGCGTTACTAGTCAGTGCTCAGAGTCTAGTACTTTAGACTTTATTGATGATTTAGCCCTAATCCTCCTTTCATCATCAGTTACACATCTGGATGTGGACAGGTTCAAGTATCCCACCAGGAATCCAACAAGGTACCTGGAGGCCCTTGCTAATACCAAAAACTTGCGGGGTCTCATAAGCTCCAGGGAGAATGTATGGAAATCTGATAAGAGCTGCTTCGAGTTATTCTTGACAGCAGTACTACAGATGCCAATGCTCTGTCACCTGACTCTTCGGCATGTGAGACTTCCCAGTACCTTGATAAACAAGCTCTTGGAGGGACTGGCAGCAAACAGCCCACATTTGGTACACCTTGACCTGAAATATGTCACCCTCACTGATTCAGGTCTTGACCCTGATTCACTTAAAAAATTTGGATCAGCAGAGGATTTTGTAGATTGTATTCCTGCCCTTCTGAAATTGAAAGGTTTGCATCATCTTAATGTGAGTGAAACATGGCTGACATATACAGGCATAAGAGAGATTGTTAAAAACATGGAACTAAAGAGCCTAGAAGCAATTATGGATGGAGGATATGATCTGCAAGCCGCTGTTATCAAAACCCTTGTGAAAGGATATCCAGAAGAATGTGTCCACACTTTACCACGTACGACTTACACTCTAGTGCCCCATGAACCTGCCATCAGTGCCATCTGTGCAGCATGCCCCCACCTGGAACACATCACACTTCTGCACCTGCTAGTACAGGAGGTAAAGCCAACTTTCTTGGCACTAGCAGCTCTGGGTCATTTGAGACGGGTCACTTTGTGTGGGCTGGAGTGGCTCCTCTTCCACCAGCACATCTCTCTCAGTGATGACCCTATGCCTGTGAGTCCCCATGTGGGTGAGGTGAATTTAGTGGAGCCCTCCTGTGTGGATGCCTGCCACCTTGGAGCCCTCTCCATTTGCTTCCCAAATTTGACTCACCTTGGAGTGGTACGACCCAAACACGGTGGCCCTGGGGAACTGTGGGACCGGGGACGTGTTTTCTCCAATCTTACTCACCTACACTATCATGGACCCCTCCCAACCTCACTCTCTTGCAGATTTCAGGTACGACATCCATTGTGTTTTTAATCAATCCATATGATGAATCAAGTAAAACTATGAAAAGGACAGAATATATTGGGTCATTATTAAGATCCCATTAGGAAATTCAACTGATATTTTGTCAGCTTTGTGACATAAATGGTACAGTATTTATCAGTATACAGACTAATAGAAGGGACCAGTACTACTGTTATTGTCTCATTTTGACCGACAGTGAGGAAATAGCCGAGATTCATAGGACCCTGCAGATCAACTACCACCCTTGTGTTTTATTACAGCATTGCCTAACTCTAGTTTTTAAGGGAAATCTTATAGGACAGTACAATATAAGTAATTAATTTTGGATATAATGCATATATCGTATATTGTAGGAGAGATGGCTGAGTGGGTAGTGTACTGGATTCGTAATATATAAGTCGGTATATCGAATCCTCTCAGGGGAGGGGCTGAAAATATTCACTCTTCCAAATCAACTTTAGGCACCAACTATAAGGCCATCGAACGTCGCAAAACACCCTCATTGGTGCCATTAAAGCTACAGTACAGTATTTGGGAATTACCCTCACTTCCCTCCCACTGTGGCTGGGTGCCAGTCTAGAAGTCGTGATGTGTGCAAGTAGCAGTTGACCAGGGCCACAATAATGGGCTTGATGAAGCATATGTCTTGTGTCAAAAAAAATATATACAGTATGTACGGTATAGCATAGCATACAATAATATATCACTTTAAATTTCAGAATACAGTAATATAATATCATGGGAAAAACAGAAATGTGTAGGATATACAGTAGTATTACAAGTAGGCTAGCGGTCTTCTCTAACCTTGACACTCGGATGGAATATGGTCCCAATTAAACTCCTGTAGTCTTTTAAAATAACTGTTCTCCTGTACTGACTACCTGCCGAAGCAAACTTTTCCACCTGTGTCTCTCATCTAATACTTTAATTTCTTGCAATAAGTTTACTGTGATCCAAAGTGTTGCAAATAAAGGTGACAACTCCCAGCCCTTCAACTAAATTTTAAATTCAAATTCTTTCTTAACATTTACATTATAGTCTCATTGTATCTGTTTTCTAGTGCTGTACACCATCCATTTCAGCTTCCCTTTTCCTTCCTCCATAAAATCAACTCCCACTCTTGCATTATTTGTTCTCTCCTTCCACTTTCTCCTCACCTCAGCTTCTTCCTTCTATCTCTTCCTGACATTTTATGGACTCTCCTTGACTTCTCCTTTCACTGTTCCTTCTACCTAAGTCATAATATGTGTGCTATGTGTCAGAGGCAGCAGGGTCTACAGACTGTGCTGGATGTGCTACTGGGTTGGAGCACAGATCTCCGCGCTCTCACCCTGTACACTGACTTCATCAAAGAGGACATGGTCAGTATCAGTAATAGCACAGTAATCTTGTTATATTGCTGTTACTTTAATGTTAACAATAACTGACATGAAGCTATTATTTTACAATCTACTTCATTGTTTTACAATTTTATGAAAAAATTATCATATACAGTATTCCTACCCTCTATTTTTTTTCCCTCAGCTTGGGTATGCCCTGAGTAAAAATGAATTGAACCATTTGGAGGAACTAAGATTGGGGCAGCATAAGGAACTCGGCATTGAAGTAATCACTGAACTTCTACGTGGCACCCTCAACCTCAAGATCATTGGCCGTACAGATTGGTGGAATATGGCGCCCCACTCTAAGGCGGAGCTCATTCAGAAGCTGAGAGAGAGGTGAAGATTATTTCTTAGCACATAGATTCTTGGGAGCGAGGGATTTACGTTATCATCATTATCAATGCCTCATTTCCTATTTTTCAAGGGGTGGAGGGCTCCAGCAGAGTCAGAGGTGGACAAATGAACTGAGTTGTAGAGAAAGGGACAAACAATCAAGTCATTTCAGTTAACATTGCTGCAGGGAGCCATTTACAGTAGTAAACTGTCAGGCTAAAACTGAATTGCCGGCCATGACATACACTCCTTGCAAATCTCTTCCAGGTAGGCCTATGCTAAATAAATTAAAATTTACAATACCCACCAGATGCTTGACTAAGGGATGCCAGTACTGTACTTTATATACAGTACTGTAGCTATACTCTGTTCAAAACTTGTGTTCCATTTTCCTCTATCTATCTGTCTCTATTTCTATCTATATCTTTATATCTATATCTTTCTATCTATCTCTATCTGTCTCTATTTCTATCTATCTATCTATATATCTATTTTTATCTATCTAAGCATAAGAGGCCAGCGGAACACAAGTTTTGAACAGACTATAATATGCATCAAAATGTAATGCAATATAGTTTTCTTCTTGAGTGATTGTATAACACAAGGAACTAGTGTTTGAGTAACTATTTATCACACATGTTTATAATAGAAAAACCTGTTACTTCTAGGAAATGAGCAAGAGACTTTTGTAATGACGTTGTGGTAACTCGTAATATTTTGCCTTGCAGGTATAAAAATCTTATTGTGTTTGGTCTGGATGAGTGGAGCGACATGAAACATGACCCTCACCACAATCACGAAGGCATTCCAGACTATCCAAACTCCATCTTGCCCTTTGATGAACATCTCATCATTGTTTAATTTTATAAAATCTGTATTTTATTCAGTACGGTACTTCATTCTATACAGTAAATTCTCTCTAAACCGGAACTCAGAACCTCGGAGTACTCGAAACCTCGGAGAGTTTTCTCCGAGAGAGAAAATATGAAAAAAAACATAAAAAAACAGAAAAACAAAAACAAAACACGATCTTGGGATTTTTCCCGGGCTTTGAAGGATTTGAAGAGGTCAATAATATCCATGAAATTGTGCAGTCAGTGCCCAATCACCTAGCCAAGGCACTAACCCGGGATGACATAAATGAATGGCTTGCAGAGGACAAATGCCTTCAAGGCTGGCCAGACTTGACAGACAGCCAACTTATAGAGAGTGTGGTCAACCCAGACAAACCCCAGGAAGTGGATGATGATCCAATGGATGAGACAGATTTGGCTGAGAAAGTCAGCTGGGGCGAGGCTATGGGGTGGCTTGAAAAGTTTGTGAACTGGGCTGAAAGACACCCAGCATTTCCTGTGGCAATGGTTATGAGGGGCCACCTCTACTACAAGGATGTTTCCTTATTAAGACAACAATCTGTAAAACAAGCAGACATACGAGACATGTTCAAGAGGGCTGCCAAAAAAGCTGAAGCCGCTGGAATCATCCGTGAGGCACAGGCTGCCTCTACTGCCTCCAATGCCACAGCTAAATCTCCTGCCTCTACTGCCTCCAATGCCACAGCTAAATCTCCACAACCCACCCCAGAACCTGAACCTGTGGCTGGTCCATCTCGCCCATTAACCATAGATGATCTCCTGGATTTGGATGACCCACCCCCTTATGGTGGGTTCTCATCTGACTCCGACTGATGTGTAGTGAAAAGACAGTACCTGTACATAATTTAGTTTTAAGTGTTATAATAAAATACAAAAAAAAATAATAAAATAAAAAAAAAAAAAATCATGGATTTACACCTACCTTATACTGGACACCTACCTTATACTGGACACGGGAACAAGAAGATACTGTACTGTACAAGTGGAACTTCACTACACATCATTGGTAAGCACAATTATATGTTTGTTTTTATCATATATTGCATTTATGTACAGTATTATATGTTTGTGTCTATATGTATGGGTTCGTATACGTATACGTATACGTAAGCGAACTCGTAACTCCGGAATTTTCATTAATCCGGAGATCCAAAACTCCCTTGCCTTCCGGATTTGAGAGAATTTACTGTATTTCGTTTTTAATGAGTGTACATACAGTGCAGATGCTTTAGTTTGTTATGAATGTAAAGGTGTACAGTACCATATATGGTACAGAAGCTTTATCTGAAAAATCTTATTTATAATACTGACAGGAATATTCCTTAATGGTGCTTGATACAGTAGAGCCTCTAGTATCCGGCGTCCACGGTGAATTTAAAAGTCCGGAAAATTGATTTTTCCTGATACTGTAGTTGAATAACACCCGTTTTCTATTGTTGTGCGTTATACATAAGTATAGAAGTATGTAGCTAATGTAGCGTGACTTACACACATGGTAATATTAAGACATACAAAATGATTAATGCAATGCAATGTAGCCTGTAATGTGTACATACCATTGACTCGTCGATGCTTCAGTCAGATACAATATTCCACATCCCAACACACCCATCAGCCACTCAAACTCTACTGTATAGCCTAATGTACTGTATCTTACTGCAAATAAACTTCTATTGATATATATGATAAACTGTAAAACTTAAATGTTAACCACTGCTAAAATTGTTATCTTTAAACTAATGCTATGTTCATTACATTATTTTTTTTTTTTTTACTTATTTAGTTTTTATGTATTATACATGATCACTCATCATCATCACATCAGATTCAGAGGGAGGGCTGGGTGTGGGTGCCCTATTCTAGTCTATTTTCAGTTTCACTGTCAATACCATTCTCTCATGCTTGGGCTTGCTCTTATCCGCAAGTGTTACAGAAGCCACCTAATATTCAGGTAAAGCGTTATACTGTAAATTAGTGTGTAGTGGTGCAGACACTGTTTACACTTCAAAACAAAGGTGGTAACTAGCAAATTAAGCGTGCCGGAGATGGAGCAGGGCTGGAATTAAAATGATTGGAATATTGGTTGCGCAGAAAATTTGAAATTCCTGTAGGTTCTGGATTTTCCTTGGTCGATTGTTTTTAGAATTTTTCTGTAAATTGTCCAATTAAGTGATTGGCTCCCAAATAATTGATGCTCTACTGTAGTGTGTTAAGAATCTCTAGTAAGTCTATTTTGTGTTATTACAATATCATACATTCCTGTCTCCTCCTGGGACCTCTACATGACCCCCCAATGTTTCTAAACTCATAGGCAGCTTTATTATTGTAAAAGTTTTGTTACAGTAAGAGCAACATCCGTTCCTGTATAATACTAGCATTTTTACTTGTGTAAACCTTATCATATTTAAACAAGCTAGTCACTTTGTTAGAATGTAATATTAGCAATTAAAAGTATCAGCCAATATTAATGTTGTAGTTGTGATTAAAACTAAAACATGCCAACAATTACCCAGGATATATATACTGTAATAGAACTATCACTGCCTCAGCCAAAGATTTGCTTCCTTTTCACTGATAGTTGTTGTTGTTGTTCCTCAAGCTGTCTGGCCGAGCAGCCCCGATAGTTTGAAGTGTTAGTGTATAGTGATTATTTACTGGATTATGTTTGTTGTATCAACAAAAGTTATTTGTTTTGCATACAAAAATGTACTTTACACCACAAGACATTTGCATGTATATAATGTATGCACACAGCATATTTTACAAATTAAAGCTGCTTGCTTGGCTACATTGTTATTTCAATGTTAAAAAGCTTTACCTGGAAAGCTGTGGCAATTTGTTTTTATTATAACTGATACACTATATATATTCAAAAGGTTGCCAACTAAAGAGGTGGACAGCCATGGGTGCCAAAATGCAACAAATAACCACCTCTATTCCCCATGGGGAACAAGGCCCTGGGAGTGGCTTCAGTGACCTGGGGTGTACCACCCAGCCTCCATTAGTTATCAGAAGCTGGATGGGTGTATTGTACACACCTGTCCAGGATGCAACCAAACCACCACACACTATCAAAGCTTAATGGAAGACTGTACTGTAAATAACCACACACATCAAACACTCCATGAGGACCCTGTAGCAAAGCTTGGTCCAAGCCTTGGCCTTCCTCAAGAGACTTGGGGCTGTTCATTCAAGCATCCTATGGAATGTACACAATCAAATAGAGCACAGCACAGCTATGTATAACTGATAAAAAACAATAATCTATTAAGGAAAATGAACGACAGAAAAGCAATAAGCTGTACTGTATTATACAGAATTTATATACAAATATAACACTATGAAAGTTCTTAGCCTTAACTACAGATTTATGTACAACTTTTTACATACTGTATATCATTATACCAATATAATGACAAACTTTCAGGTCCCTGTCATGTAGGCTTAACATGAAAATAACTGAATAGTGTAATATCAAAATTATTCAGTACAATACTGTATTATGCTAAGGCATATTGCCATAATAAATAGTATAGTTACAGTATGCACTAACAGTAAAGAATCAGATGTACACTCAGACTAGTAAATTTGCAACCCCATACCTAGCTATTTTGTGTCAACTGTGTAAGGAAGGAGAAAGTAATGAGTGTATGAGAGATGTGGTATGAATGAGAAGGCAATTGGTATTGAGTGTGGAGTGGTTGAGAGTGAAGCGTAATACATTGAGGTGGTTTGGACATGTGGAGAGAATGCAATGCGAGTACTGTAGTTTGTAAAGAAGGTTTATGGAAGTGAAGTTGTGGAACCTGGTGTGAGAGGCAGACCTCTGGTTAGATGGTAGAACAGAGTGGAAGAGTGTGCAGGAGAAAAACGTGAGGGGCACTTCTGCTGTGGGAATGAGGCATCAAAGCTATAGATAGATGAATGGTTAGCTCTGAGGTATCAAAGGTAAGGTGGATCAAGCCAAGATTGAGACAACATGTTAAGGTAAAGTGAGGTTTGTGGCATCAAAGAATGGTCTGGTCTGGTCTGGTCAGGTCTGAGGCATGTATGTAAACTGGTGTCCATCTACTGTCTCCATAATGACTTGATTCTCTGCCAGCATGATGACCCCCTGCTCTCCTCCCACTCCTGTTGGCTGCACCACGACAACCTCACCCCCACCTTCATCCAGGCCAGTGAGACCATTGGCAACCACCACCACCTGGCCTTCTCCATCACCCATCTCGTACACAGACCCACCTCCTTCATCGACAACCTGCCAAGAGCAAGACAGATATTCATTCATTATGCTAATCTTCCATTATATTCAAACCCTCCTAAATTCTGCTCTTATCCTTGTTGCTTGGTCCTTGATAGAGCACAGTAGTATAGTAAATTTCCATATACAGTAATGCTAATTCTAGACAATTGATCTCATGCACTACCACCTTTTAAGCAACAGAGTCTAACATTAATTAATTAAAAAAGGCACTCTACTGTATTATTTCCCTAAAATTGTCATTCACTTGGCTTAATATTACCAAATGTAAAAGATTTTGTCAGCCAATATCCAAGGCAGACTTACGTGATTATCTGGTAGATGCGCAACATGTGTGTAGTGAGAATGATCTTCATCCACACCTGTTGTATTCATATCTGACACCACTTGGACACCTGTTTGACCATCAGTTGACACATCCATATTAGACACCACCTGGACACTGGTCTCTCCTCCATCCGACACAGCATCAAACAGAGATGTAGTAGTAACATTCATCGCTTCCACGCACTCCCCAGAGTCAGCATCTCCTGCCTCTGATGTCTCCTGTGTGGTCTCCCCCATCAATGCCTGTTTGTTTAATATTAATGTAAGATATATATGTCATACTCCTGACCTCACAAAAGGGAGAAGGAAAAATATAAATAATAATTAAACACCAATACATTTGATATATCTAGATAATTATATCCCTGAAGATAACCTGAAGGTTATAAACAGAAAATGTGTTACATCCCTTGCAGTATAGATGGATATAGAAATAGAAATGCCAAATTTAAAGGTAAAAGGAGAGTGAATAACCCTCTGTAGGGGAGGTGGCTGAGTGGTTTTATTTGCTCTTCCGATTTGAGTTTCAGGCACTAACTATAAGGCCACCGAACGTCATAAAACACCCTCACTGGTACCATAACAGCTGCAGTATTTGGGAATTACCCTCACTTCCCTCCCTCTGTGGCTGGGTACCAGTTTGGAAGTCATGACGTGTGTGTGTGAGCAACAGTTGACCTGGGCCACGGTAACGGGCTTGCTGAAGCCATGTCCAGTGTCGGAACATATAAAAAAAAAAAAATAAAAAAAAATAACAGTAACTTGAAATATATTAATACATTATGGACTACTGTTGAAAATTACAAACAAGTATGAAACTTGCATTATTAAACTATACTATGGATATAATTTTCTGATTAATCTTATGAATTGTAAGTACATGTACACTGTAAATGTAAAAAGTCACCTGGTTGAGAATATCAGTAGCCTTTTGGTCCCTCTCTTCAATATACCTTTCAATGTCACGCACCACAAAATTGGGTTTGCTGCCACTACTCAGCTGAAATGTCATATACACAACCTTTAGAACTGAACTGCTTTACAATATTTATTATGTTCAGCTGAATGCATTAAATGTAGGTAATAAACTGAGTTGACTACTTTGTGAGAGAGCAACTATATTGAGTGACCCTCAAAGGAGTGGAGTCAACTGTTCAACTAATCCTTATATAAATTTTATCTTCTGTAATGAATTTGAATGGTTCAGATTCCACATGTCTCCTCTTGTCTAAATCTGCATTCAGAATGTATGGTGTTTAGCAATTGGTAAGAATCACTTCGAAGCCTTCCAATCCTGAGTGATGATTGAGAAAGTCAAGTTTAAAGAGATAATCAGGAACTTTACTATAGCTATGTTTTAAACGAGATGCCAAATGAGCCACAAGATAATAACCTGAAGATGAAAGGTAACGTCCAAAGGTCTGGCCTGCCGATGGAACAGGAGGTAGAAGGGTGTGTAGCCACTGGCTGTCACATAATTGGTGTTGATCTCATAGATCTGAAAGTAATGCTAAAGTCAACTAATTTCCTTATACTTCTGCAGTGCCATTTGGTGCTCTGCTTCTCCCTTGAAGCAGTTTGTAAAGCAGCACACCAAAGTGCTTTACCATGCATATCAATCATGAACTTCCTCATTTTGACACAGTATGACAATTCAGTCGACTTATATTGCCACAATGAAAGGGTTAAGATTCATATATAACAGCAGACCGATGATATGACCAAGTAAAGAAATAAAATGGTTCATTACCTTCTTCTGGAGCACATCATCCCATGCACTGCCACTTTCAATGCAGTGCTGGAGGATGGAGGTCTTGATAGCAGCTTCATCTGGACGATTAATCTGGGTCTTGTTCACAGCCACAACATTACCCACTAGTCCTGTGTCTAATTCCAAGGCAATGTTCAACTGAAAGCACAGATAGAAACAAGTGAGGTACAGTACAGGAAAAAATCTGTTATAGTACTTTATTAATTACAAAGAGTCAATCCTTGTGATCTAGACCTCCTTTTCAATTACAAATGAATTATCACCACACTGAAGAGGAAGATCACGACAATATAGTACAGGTATACAAGAAAACAAGAAAGCCTGGTCCAGGCCAAGGTCTTTCTCAGGAATTTGGGTTGCTTAGTCAGGCAGCTTGAGGAATTTCAAACAACAATAAGAGGCAGAAACAGAAAAAAATACAGACAACTATCTTAAAACCATACATAAACACTAAGGTGCCAATTTTATACCTCCTTAACAAACTCCTCATGCTGGTCCGAGACAAACTTTCTAGGTGGTCCTTGTTGATAGACAGCCGTTTGTATAGCCTGGGTAATGTCTGGTGCAGTAGTGTCCCTCAGAGGTACAGCTATTGTATATTTAGTCAGCATGTCAATGATTACTGCCAAGAACACATGTCCACGGTCAGAACTCACAAATTGACCAATGATGTCGATGCTCACAATCTGAAATAATAAAATTCTTTACATGATACATTTAAATACCTGATATTACTGATAATCTACTATCAATCTATCTATTATGTATAGACGACTCCAACGCTTCACTCCTCATGGGAACTAACCCAAAGGCCAGGACAAGTCCTCCTCCAGTTTTACTAGTTCCAATTATCCTTCCTTGCATGATCTCCCTGTTCACTCATCTGACATGAGGCCCACTAGTCTCCCTCACATATATCTTTGTATATTCCCCATCTTGCATTCTCTCTAAATATCCAGGCCACCATAATACTGTATATTCCATTTCACATTCTCAATATTAAATGTTTTCACATCCAAACCATATCAGCCAGCAGGACTTTGCAGTACTAGTTCTCAGTCTCCTCATCACTTTTATACTTACACGTCTACTCTTCATGATTCTCCCCAATGATTCTATGATCTGAGCAAGTTATCTCACTTGGAAAACAATCCAAAGCCCAAAGGTTGTGAAACAAGGAAGCCAAACACCAAAATATGCCACACTTAAGTAAAAAAATACCTGGTTATTACAGGAACAAGATGAGCATACTTCATTCAAATGTAACTCAGATTCTAGTAAGAATCATATTGTCTGACATGTGTAGGGCATGGTCCAGTGGCTAGCTCCCTTATGAAAATGTCTACTAATTAATTAGCTTTAAAAAATACTAACCTCCCAGGGTTCAGTAACACGGACATAGCGCTGATTTGATCTATGCATCTTGCTAAAATCACATGTTTTACATCGAACAATCTGAAAGACAATGTTTTTCATTTGGTACACTAACTTAATAAATATTATTCCCTACAATTATATATGAACATAAATTACATGTTTCTTAGCATTGATATGCAATTTATATATTTCTATTTGCAAGTACTGTACACAATGACTGAATTAAATGTAGCCAAATAGTTACCAGGAATTTCTTTTTATTCACTGAACAATTGGTTTTCCAGGAACACATCTCAATTGTATACTGAGGGTTTCTTGTACTGTAATCTCATCAAATAATAAAAAATGACTAATTTGAGAAATAAAAAAATAATTATATTAAAGGACCTTTCATAAAAATGTCTATTTCTATTAATATTTCTAGTAAAAATTGAATTTTTTCTGCCCAAATGAAAAGGAGAGTTATAAATACAAAGGAACTTTATAATTAACCAATCTCCCTTCTGATAACCAGTCTCCAGTCTGATATAATTGACCAGTAACTAATCTAATAAAATGAGAATAAGAATCCCGTCCACTCACTTGAGCCACAATATCCTCAACCATGCTTGTCCAATAATACTTTTCCGTCAAACGCCGAAGTGTCTTAGTCCGTCCTGGAGAAAGACAACATGTAAGTACTATTGGCACAGTGTTTTTCAGGTAGCTACTAAAATATGCTATTTTATAAAGTGACAACTAAGAGAAGACATAAACCTCAATGTTATACATGTAATAAATTCTATTTCAGTAACATTATAAAAGAACAAAGTTTAAACTTTAAAACTAACATGCTGCCTTACCACAGTGTTCTCCAGTTTTGCCTAAGATATGACATTCTTCAAAGACCTTATTCTTTTCTTCATTTGTGTACAAGACCAAGCGCTTCTCATCTCCCATCTTTCCAATGTAATACATTGCCTTGCCTGATGACAAAATTGGCCATTAGATACAAAACTTATGAAATACATCTTTCAAATCCATTTCTTCACCCCATTTTCAGTCTACCCAAATCTGTGCCTCCATCACCTCAAACTTTCATCTTGCAAATCAGTCTTACAATCTCCATTCACTTAACAAAGCCTGTGTCCTCTGACAAGCTCCAGTCAGTGGCATAGCAAGGGGAAGACAGGGTAGACCATCTGTCCCTAGTCACAGCATTTGGGTGTGTGCCAAATTGAGATAAAAAAATTAAATACAGTATTAAATCTTATTAAAGAAATAAATCTAAAACTAATAATAAAACTTCTGAACTTGCCTTCTATTTTAAACTTTTTGGCTGACTTCCTGATGCCATTCTTTTCTGTAATATGTACAGATGGAAGGTAAGAGCCAGTTTCCAGGTAATGTCTGATCTGACGAAGATGAAGTGCTCCATCCTTACCCTTGCGAACCATTTCACCCGCCTGAAACAACAACGCAATGCAGTATATAAAAATCCACCCAGGTGACACTTTTCAGACAATTGAACTTCACACTAGATAAATCCGAGAATACACAAGTTCCAGGTTAGGTTAAGGCTGAACGGTTTATCATGTTGCCCTATAATACAATCACATAACTGAAGAAAAAAAAAAAAAAAGTAGGAGCTAAATATAAAAATAAGGGATATGGGCAGAACAAGTGATTTCCCCCATCTAAAAACAACTCTAAATGCTATAAAACGGCTATATAAAGTGATCTAGGAAAAAATATATAAAAAATTGGAACAGAGCGAATCCTCGTACTTTACCTAAATCTGACTTTAACTAACCTTACTTAACCCAATATGGACCGTGAGACAACCTGGACCTAACGTGGACAATTATAGACGGATATCAATCACTCACTGGGAAATTACTTCATAACACAAACAACAGAAAATAGTAAGTTAACCGGTATTTTTACAGTAAACCTGGGTTCAGTAAAACGTATATATTAGTATGTTTTACCACTAATTAGGACCATTCTAAGACCATTTTCTTCAATGGTGTTTCTCTCGGAAATGCCCCGTTTTCGAGATATGCCCAGTTTTCATACCCCATACAAACTTGGGGGAGAGCCTGGGAATCCGGGGTTTTGGGTGGGGGAAAACACGCTGTACACTATGGCGTTGCCTTTATAATACACTTCTTAACTTTGTGTCTCTTAGAAATGAATCGTTTTCGAGATATGCCCCCGTTTTCATACCCCATACAAACTTGGGGGAGAGCCTGGGAATACGGGGTTTTGGGTGGGGGAAAACACTATCAGTGTTGGAAATGTTGTAATATTCAAGCCACTTGTGGCTGTATTGGCTATATTTTGTTTTGGGAATACTGTGTTTGAGCGTCCTGTATCCATCTACGTTCCTGGATATTTACCCGGTAACTTCTATTTGTTATACCGGTTTTATGCCCAGGTTAGGCCCGGTAGTTAGACCAGGTTAGGTCCCGGTAGTCTGTCGTGGTCTAGGTTAGGTTAGGTTAGGTCAGGTTAGGTAATACTAATTCCCAAAATAACCATTTTATTTGAATATCTAGCCCAACCCAAGCCAACACGTGTTGTAATGCTGCTGTTTGGGCTAAAATTGTATTTTATTGTATCGGTCTCAAAAACTTTGTTATTTCGCTTTTATTTCCGGTTTCAAGTGTTTATTTAAGACAATTACATATTATAAAGGCAACACCATAGTGTACAGCGTGTTTTCCCCCACCCAAAACCCCGGATTCCCAGGCTCTCCCCCAAGTTTGTATGGGGTATGAAAACGGGGGCATATCTCGAAAACGATTCATTTCTAAGAGAAACACCATTGAAGAAAATAGTCTTAGAATGGTCCTATTTAGTGGTAAAACATACTAATATATACGTTTTACTGAACCCAGGTTTACTGTAAATTTACCAGTTAACCAATATATTAAGTAACATTCTTTTCTGTGGCTCTTCTTAACTATTACTGACATTTAGTACTTGAGTACACATTATTATACACATTACTGTACCTGCTGCCTGCCTACCACTAATGTTTATTTACATCCCTTTACTAATGTAGCCATTCATATACCGCTTTCATTTAACATTTTCTAACACACTCACACACAATATATATATATATATATATGGGTGTTTGAGTCCACATGGTTACCATGGAGGTATAATCTAAGATTATACCTCCATGATGGTTACCTACCACGAACGAATGTTTGTTTACATGCCTGGCAGTACTAAAGCAGCCATCTTTGTGCCTCTTTCATCTCAAATGTTCTAATATAAATTTTAATATAAGACATAAGTGTTTTAATATATAAATATAAGAAAGAAAATAGTGTAAAAGTGGCCTA
This sequence comes from Petrolisthes manimaculis, assembly GCA_034508575.1. Taxonomy (NCBI): domain Eukaryota; kingdom Metazoa; phylum Arthropoda; class Malacostraca; order Decapoda; family Porcellanidae; genus Petrolisthes; species Petrolisthes manimaculis. Next base: position 162,534 of record JAWZYT010000788.1, on the reverse strand, counting down.
AGTTGGTATAAACCACATTAAATGATGATAAATATCTATCTATCTATCTATCTATCTATCTATCTATCTATCTATCTATCTATCTATCTATATATATATATATATATATATATATATATATATATATATATATATATATATATATATATATATATATATATATATATATATATATATATATATACTGTATATATACACACACCCGAACAATTATAACTTAATATATTATGTAGGCTTATCATTAATCAACGTGGCTTAGGCCAGTTTGGGCCAAATTGTACAATATTATTTTCTTATTTTTCTATTCTATAACACTGCCTGTGATTGCCGTATTTTTTACATATGCTCCCCTCTCCAGATAATCAGGGGGCTTGATGGTGGGAATAAACGTAATTGTAATACACGAGATATTGGCACAAGATAATGATAGTGGTGACCAAAACCACAAAAACAACAACTAACAAGAAAACATTTAGAGACTGCAAACCTTCACCAGGTAATAAAAGCCTAAGGACAGTATCACACAATTTTCAAAATTGATACATCTACCAAGGAATACCTATACAGGAGAATTCCTGGGTCCATATCCAGTTGTCTACCAAAATATACTTACTCGCTGCCATGAATAAGGCCCATCCTTTAAAATACATCATAAAAATCCACACATAACACAGCATAATCCTGCTCTCAAACAGACATAGAAAAAGACACACAAACAAGCAAGCAAACAATCTTAACTAAGAATATAACCTCCTGGCATAGGTACTGTAAAACACTCTAACTTCGGACATTTTGAGAACAAATTTAATAATTGAACTGTACTGGAAGAGAGTGCTATATTTGTAAAACTAACAAAGGTATTAGTTAGGGGAATGTTCAAAAACTATTATGTATAAATTCTATTACAATAGCTTGAATATGTGTGGGTGAAAATATTTGACAAATGCAATGGAAAAAAGTCTGCATTTTCGAACCCTGCAAAACTTTGTTTACAAAGAACCAAGAGTTTCAATTGTAAGAATGTGAATTGCACCATTATTAACATGTAAAAAATGTCAGAAGTTAGTGTGTTTTACGATAACAGCAGCAACAAGCCTTACCAGAGTTTCATCTCCGAGATAGTGTATAATGATGCAGGGTTGTCTTCTACATGAGGCTGGGGGAAGTTCTGACCCTGCTGCTGTAATGTCCACCAGCCTCTCCCATGTCATCCTCACAAAGGCATCCGATTTGGTACCATCTTCAGGGTCCATTGACAAGTACTTCATCTGCCGCAGTGAATCAGACTAATTAGATACAGTATTCAACTTATCTGTCAAATAAAATAAGATGTGAGAGCAGGACAGATCTACAATATCACACATGTTTTATCTCATGAATATATCTTATAAATAAATACTTTTCTCTTTCTATTTTGTATTTATTAATTCACATCGATGTCATACTTCTCTCCTTTTTCAAAATTCTAACAATAATACTTTAAACTGAAAGCTTAAATACTGACAGTAAAACATTAAACAAAAATTCTTTACCTTCCGTACTACTGGTCGTTTCCCTCCTAGGTGTTTCACTTGGCCTTCAGCCCAGGTCAGTGTGTCATACAATGTTTCTCGTTTTGCTAATAAAATGAAGTTTATCATATTATAAAAAGCATAAATATCAGCCACAAGGACAATGTTGTGGCATACTGATTAATGTAGTTTGTGAAGTATAAATCAAGCAAAGATAATACATTCCATGTACAGTACTTTTTACACTGATGCTTATAATCTTGCACTGAGAATATGAAAAAGTCTCCGTTAATGGATTAGACAACTGCAGACTCTAACATACTAAAAATGTAGTACTGAATATGTTCTTTAATCATTATTAAAAAGAGAAACACTAACCCAGAGCAACTGATGGAGCTTTCACAATATAAACATCTCCAGCTCTGGGATTCTTTATTGGCAGCTCACAGAGATGGTACTGAGGTGGGTCATCTGCAATTACAATAATGTTGTTAATATTAACATTTATACTCTGCTTATTTTACCAACAAACTGAAATATAAAGAAGTGCAATTAAAACACCCTTTATCATGAGTTCTGAAAGGCATAACACATTTTCATATCAGAGCTCTTCTCTATGTACCCACTTACTTAAAATAAGGAGGACATCTCTATGTGTCATGGGGGCTGTATAAGCTCGGTACATTGGTCCATCACCTTGGTTCTCACGCTCCTCCTGCCAATGTTGTCCAAGTCTTATACTGTAGCCTATACTGATAATAACAAAATTAGATAATAGGGATAGACAGGCCCATCCAGGGTGATGCTACAAAAAAGATTTTTGAAAACACAGAAATGCCTGTATTTGTCTTTCTCTTTTAGACCTTGGCAGCTGGGTACATGTCTTACCATCTCCTACCAGTACATTAAGGGTTTCAGGCCTGTCCCAACTGCTCAACACACACAATCCTTGAAATAATAATATAAATTTGTTGTATCTCAACTCCTTTCTCCTTATCTCAATATAATGCATAACACACACTACAAGTACAAAAACCTCCTTAAAAGGAGTACTGTACAATGATTCCATCACCCAGTTTTCCTTGGGCAGGGAGAGGGTAGACCCTATAAGGTAGGGTGATAGCACTCTCCCCTATCCCACCTCATCAAGCCACATGCTCCTCTCTTGCAGTTATTTTCCATGACACACACTGTACAGTATTCTAAAGTGTTGGGGCCTATTCCAAGTCAATGTCTTTAATGCATACAGACGTAAATTACTGTAGTATCAGAAACACTTAACTTTTTCTCAATCTCCTACTTTCTTCCCTGCTCACACTTTTACCCTTTATAATTCTCCCCAACAATTCTATTCCCACCTGTCTACCATTCACTACTCACATTTTCTGCTCTGCCCTTCCATGCACCCATGGTATAAGAAAATACATAATTTCAGAGTGCAGGCTTGCAGCATATTCCTCTTTTCTGTCCAGACCTGCATTTCAATAAGACCCACCTCAAAGTTTGGTTTCTTGCCACTGCATTGGACCTGATGCTTAGGGTCGCCAGAGATATAATGAACGACTCTGAGCCCTGGATGAGTCTCCCAAGCATAGTCATAAGTGTACCGCATCAGACGATGACTGGTGTTACCATCCTCCTCCCTAATATAGCTGTAGGTGCGTCGGTACTTGCCCTTCTTGTGGCCAGTCACATACCAGTTATAGCAGTCGATTCTTCGTGTCTCTAAGGAATAAGACACTTAAATGAAATCCCAGATCATTAATAACTTACATGTCAACAATAGAGTATAGGAACAATTCACCCTAATTATGTACAAGTTGCACTAATTCCTGGGGTGTGTTGGTGAAAATTTTCAAGCAAAAAGGGATGTGTTGCTTATTTACCCCATAGTGGAGCATAAAAAAGTTAAGAAAATATAATAGATACACTGTATACATGTACAGTCGGCAGCAGAAATTCGTCCCACTCTGCTATAGTAATGAGTCTGGAGATCTGGTAATACTGTATGTGAGAGACTGATCGAAGGTGGGAGAGAGAGAGGGGGGGAGAGGGGCGGGTTCTGAGTTAGATTAAAACTGAGATAATATTCACACCTTGGTTAGGGTTATCAAAGCTTCGAATGACTCCCGGAACGTTATCTCGACGTTGATTTGGTTTCAAAGTTCCTCTTAAGTTTGAAAAATATGAGAGTCCACAACCAATAATAATCATAGGATACACCCAAATAATGCATAATTATATGATTTTCAAAATCAATATTATTACCAATACACACTTTTATTGCATAAAGTTCAGTATATATTAGAAATGAATTCTTAAGGTATCCCTGTTCAAACGATCTTTAGTAATTGCCATTTAAACCATAACTGACAACTCTCTCCCTCCCTCCCCCCCTCCCTCTCTCTCTCATGCAGTACAGTATTACCAGATCCCCAGGCTCCCATCACTACAGCAGAGTGTGATGAATTTCTGCTGCCGATTGTACCTCATTTATACATTATTATGGTAAACATCCTCTAATGCACATAATTTTCATAGTTTGTAGATCACTACATAAATTACTGAAAAAAGTATAAAACATATTTTTGTCATCATAGTGTGAAGTAAAATGACAAAAGAAGGTAACAAATATATGATATGAGAGGTAAATTACAGTGCACTGTCTACTCACTAACTGTGTCTGTCAGAGAACAGCAGTGAGTGTATGCTCACTTCTTTCAGTTGGTGGAAGGGAAGAAAGAGAAGAAAATTCACTAAGTACATCTAACAAGAGTGAGGAGCCATACCTCCTTTCCTGTATGGTATGGCAACTACATAGACTTCACCAGGCTGTGGGTCCAAGAGGGGCAGGAAGGATATGCGGGTCACATCTGGGTTACCTAGTAAAGGGGGAAGACAATCAATTACATTTTAAACTGTCAACACTGAATGAAATACAAATATCCCACAGTTACTAGTGACAGCTGTGTCTCTCCAAAGGTAAGATTTACATGTTGGTATCTCCTCTCATTCTTGCTCCATGGCCATTTCCCTCACAACACTCATGGACACACTGCCTCACTCCCATGCCAGACTTCACATGTCATACAGCTTGTACTGTACATATAATACTGTATATCCCTATTTCCCACTACAGTATATCTGTTATTGAGTACAATGTTGGAGAATACAGTTCCTGTCCACTTTTGGGATCTCAAACTGATGAAAGGAAACTCTGGGCTAATAATATATGTTTTCCAGTGTATTTAAATATCACTCGGGTTTGGTATAACTTCAAATTTAATACATGATAATAATTCATGCTTATGACAATCTCATGCAAGAATAGAATGCACACTTTCATGCAAGAAAATAACTCACAAAGCATATGGTCAATTTGTTTTTCTGTGAGTGTGTCCTGCTGTTTGAGGTAAACAATGGTGCGAGGTTCTGTGGTGGTGATCTGAAGTCTGGCTCGCTGCTGATCTCCTCCATTGCTACTTTCCTCCACACCTTCTTCCCTCTCATCTATATCATCCTAATAAAAATAGTTACATCTCACTATTCATCATCCTCTCTCCAATGCTTTATCAACAGCAAAGCTTAATACACATGACCTCTTTCTGATAACATCCAATTTTTTTTAAAGATTCAGCAATTTCATTTACTAGAGAATAATATACTGAATAATGAACAACACATCACAATATAAACTTTCTGTAATACTACAACAACACATTATTGTACAGATATATTACCAGAGATGGGGGTATCAACTTTCATTTGCTTTAGCGCTTCATTCAGGGGCCTACATTATCTGTATAGACCAGCCACGTAGATATAATTTTCATTTAAGGAAATGTGGTAGTGGTTTGCTAAGGCTAATGAAGTGTTCTAAGCACTCAGTGTGGCATGGTCTTCAACTACAGCTCTGTCTGTAAAGCATTTTCTGCAAGAGTCACTTACATTCCAGTCAAGCATGGTACGTGGAACAGCTCTGTGTGGGTCTCGCAAGACCTTTTCTTCCTCTGTTGACTTTATCTTCATGTCTGCCAAGTCTAATAAGTTGTCTAGCCGCCGCTTCTTGCCATTACATTCATTCACTTCCACTTCTAACACCTGAAAAATTAAAGAGTCTAATGGCTAATATGAACAACAGTATACATAAGTTTCATTTCACTTTCTGTCCTCCATTAACTTACTACTATAATCTATATTTATAGTACAATACTGTGGTCATACATAAACTTATCCTTGGAAACCATGTAAAATATCACGAGCTCCATGATCTATTCATATATTTTTTTCTACAAGATTTCACTAAGTACAGATTTGGTACTCTTTGAGGTAACAATCATACATTACATACAAAATTATATACGTCATAATTATTATGGCGTATTCCATGAACTCAACATATGCAATATGGCATTTTCAGATATGTAAAAGAACCTGAGATAATACAAGTACCTTCTGTAAAACAATTTTTGGGAGTCCTTCAGGGAAGAGTTGCTTCACAGTGCCTGTGGTCGAAACTGAACCAAATGGGACTTGAATGGCTGGTAGGTTCGCATCACGTAGGTGGTCATCTTCTGCACGCCATGACTCCTGTCCCAGCTGTCCTTCACACAAACCCTCTACCTCTCCTCCTGTTATTATAGCAATCATTAGCTGTCATTTATCACATCAAGAGGTAATATACCGGTATATCGTGATGGAATGCAAAAAAAATAAAATGTATAAATATTGCTTATTATTATAAATAGTTGACTGCATAACAATCCTATTCATAGTCAACACTCAGGATTCTTTATTCTGCATATTCAAACTTATTGCTCTTCAGGAGCTACCATGCTCCTCTGAGTTCCTCAATTTAGAATAAAGATTATCCACCGACTATTTTTAGTCTCACTGCTACCTAATTATTAAAACAAAATTCAGTACAGTACCTAATTCAGCAAAGGTGTTATTGAGCGTATCTGTGTCCATGGTATTCGAGCCAAGACCTGCCAGTATGGAGCCCACTAATTCAGTTGCTGGATCACGAGAGGCAGGGATGTCTGGGAGAGAAAGTTGGGTATCATCCATCTCCAAGCACTCTATCTCCAGGCCACCACTACTGGTGAATTTTCTTCGCATTGTCTCCAGTTTCTGATGATATTTTATTTCCTCTTCCTGAAATAAAGTAAGATATTGTTCAAATTAAAAACTGTCTCTTGACAGAATTGTAAAATTCCCAAAGGGCTTTGGCAAGGCACTTTCCACAGCCATTTGAGTTTCCAATTACACATGAGGAGGGGAATTGTATGGGAAGAGTGTATAACACTTTCCTAGAAGCACTTACCAACACCTGAACAATGTACAATATATGTACTGTACTCAACGACAAACCATACAGAATAGAGCCCTAAAGACAATCACAGGCTGCACAGCTACCACACCTACAGACCACATTCACCTTGAAACCAAAATACTCAAAACAACACCTAGTACACGATACCATACATAAATACTGTCATCTCTTACTTCCTGCCCACTCCAAATCTGTCTCCAGAAACATATCCATACTCAAATTACTCATCAATCCATCCATACACTCAAGAATAATACTCAGCTGCATGCACGACCTCCTGACATCCACACATCTAAATCCTCCCTTCCCCGTGAAGACAGAGTCCACCTGGCCAAGTTTCAATGTGGCGGCCGCCACCACCCATTCCTGACATATCAGAAGAAGCTGGATGGAGCCATTGTAGATGCCTGTCTGGGATGCAACACAGAACCTCATTCTATTAAACATACTGTATTATGGAAGACTGCAATACACATAACCACACTCGCCAACACAACATACACTCACCAAGGTTCCAGCCATGGCCTTCCTCAGGAGCTCGGGGCTGTTCAGCCAGACAGATTAAAGGTTATTAAAGGTGCCAGCGAGTGGCAGTCACTGGGACAGAGTGTAGCACACACACAGTGTGTATGAAACACAATTATAGCACGCATCACAAGGATGATCCCCGTGATACGTGGCTCAGCGACCTCTCCACCCACCTGAGACCCGAGTCAGCTTCGGTTATGGCTGACTAAGCAGGAAGACCTCAAACAGCCGACTCAAACCCCCCACCCCCTGCTCACAGGGGTGGTAACCTCTAGCATCAGTGGTATTTTTAACAGTGTCCCGAGCAAGGATCGAACGCTGGGCTACGGAATTGCAGCCACAGACTTTACCACTGTGCTAGCCAGAGGCTAAAACAACAACAACTACAAAAGATTACAGTCAGAAAACCATTCCTATGGTGAATTACATCAGATACGGGAAGAAGAGTGTTGGGAAAAGGAGGGGCTTATAGAAACAGAAAAAGATACACTGTCAATGAGTAAGACTAGACAATCCAACACGTAGCCTGCCCCATCTGTGAGATGAGAATAACCAATTCACTCTTCTCCAATGTTACACAAAATATGCTGCATTTATTATAATAATACTTACTATAAAATGTACTATTAAATAATACACCTGTGAATATCCTTACAATACTGGCATGGTAATCACCTTAGCTTTTTCTAGGTATGGTCGTGAGTCACCGAGGTAATGTATGACTGTTCTATTCTTGATGAGAGGTGAATGATAGGTGAGGCGAGCCAACAGGCCAGGAGGGTCCCACTCCACTACACTGGCAGTCTCCATCAGGCAGTAGTCAGCTGAAGACAGTCGAAGTGACCCGAGTACTCTCCAGTTTATCCAGTCCAGTGCCTCTGTCACATAGGGGAGAAAAGAATATTTTGACAGATTTAACTTCGTGTCCAAATCAGGTAAAAGAAAATTAGTCTGTAATCTGATTACACCATCATGCTCAGGAGTTTTTGTTTTACGGAATGAAATGTTTTATAACATCATTGAGATAATGCTTGCTGCAAAAAACATCAAAAATAAAAAGTGGTACAAACACATTAGAAAATTTTGTTCACTTCTACTCGTCGTATTTTCTTGGTTTTTATTTGATTGAGTTGTGATAAACATATCTGGACACTATAATCACTGCTGTGACTAATGGTATTAACTAAAAAAAAATATCTTTAATAAGAGAAGAGCTAGGGTAAATAATATACAAACATACTACCATGAGCATGGTGACTGAGAGGATACTTACCTTGGTGTTGCAGAAGCGGAGTCGGAGCCAGGCAAGTGTGCCAGCCAATCAGGAGAGAGCTTACCAATGATGTCTAAACCCTAGTGAAACATAAATTTTGAACCAACTTTAGTTGGCCATCTCTCCTGGGTCGAGAAAACACAGCAAGTAAACTACATATAAAAAAAGGTGACAAAGATGCCTAAAACTATCACTTTTCTAGTGGTATTATAGTACAGTACAGGATACTGAAATACATTACCGGATGAGGTTGTATATGCAACAGCATTCATAGACTTACAATGATGTATGAAACAATGGAAAATGTAAAGAAGACTTCATGAGCTTCACTGAGTCCTGTAAGAAAAACAACTAGGAAACCACAACCAGGTTTTTGTTGAAGTTCCTCAAGCTGTCTGGCCGAGCAGCCCCGTGCAGGGGGGTTGTTGTGACGGTTTGGCCCCCATAGCTTCCTTCCTTGGCAGCTCTGGGGGGTGATCCCACGACGAAGACGCCGCCACTCCAGGACCCCACAACCAGGTAAGTAAGTACAGTACACATATCATACTATATTACTACAGTCTTCACATGCATTACTGCTGACAACTAAACAGACAGAGGGTTAAACCTTTTTCATCCATATTGATGACATAGACTCCTCCAGGTTGTGGTTGTGAAAGAAGCTGGGTGAGACCTCCACCAGCATTAAGAAGCTCCCAGATGTGACTAGGAGGAAGAGGACTATTGGTGAGCAGCTGAGAGTGCTGCCCAAAGTTAACGTCTCCCATTGACAACAAAGTGTGAGTCTGAGTCCTCATCTGCAAACAGCCAAGTGGTTTTCGTAATACTTTCTCGATAAAGTGTAAAATGTAATTAAACCTACGCTATACATGTAATATAAAACTCAAAGCAAAACTTTTAGAAGTTTGTTTACATTTGGCAAAATATGTCCATCTTATGTGACAATATGTGTATGGCCACTCTTTGGCATGCCCAACTTTTAAGAGTTCAAAATATGCTTTAACTTACTGGCACAATGGCACTATTAATCTCCAGCATATTCTGATTGTCTTTGGTTGGTAGGTAGTGCACCAGCATGAGATCAGTATTACATGAGACATGAACATAGTCTATCCTGATGAGTGGAGGAGCCCAAGTCAGCTTCCTGTGTCTCATCAATCCCCACCGCCATAGTATGACAGGAGCTTTGCGTGGGATGGGCTGCCATCCTTTCTGTGTCCACTTGTAAGGATCTATTGCAACTTTACCTAAATGAGAGAACAGAGACAATAACAATACTTCAGGATTTATTAAAAGTTTCAAAAAAAAAAAAAAGCAATGTTTTACTTCACACAAAATTATTTCTTTGTTATACAGTATTTTCAAAAGTGCAACACTGTACAGTATACTGTATTACAGTAAATTCAAATATAACTGATTGCTGAGAGCCTAAATCCATTATCTAATGGTCTAGTTATTAGGGAGCTTAGATGCCATAAATGAGACAGGATCCCTTAAGATGAGCATTACTGTATTATCAAATATGTGAAATCTACAAGCTTTCGGTTGGCTTAGATAACATGATAAATATAAGAGACCCAAGAATACTTAAACTTTTCTCTGAAAAAAACAAGGTAAGGCAATAGTGGACACACAATAGAGGTTATTGTTATGTACAGTCAGCAGCAGATGTTCCGCTCTGCACGAGTGAGAGGAGCCTGGAAATCTGATAACACTGTATGTGAGTTGAAAAGTATGATTTAAATGGCTAATGATCTTCAGTATTATGCATTTCATCCATATTTGTCAACTCTCATAGTGTGTTAGCAGATTACCAGGCTCCTCTCACTCCAGCTGAATGAGACGAATTTCTGCTAACGACTGTACCTGTACTGATAATATTAATATGAAAGTGAAAAAACAATCAAGAAATATTGTACTCACTACTAGACGGCTTTGTTATCAGGTATACCTCTCCTGCTTCGGGGTTCTTAATGGGTAGGTGTGTTTTGCGGCTTCTATCTGCATTTTCTGACAAAAAATAATTTTTGCATTATTACCTACACTGTACTGCTATTGTAGTGGATATGTATATCATACCTACAGTAAGTTTTAGAGTGTATTAATAAATTACAACAAAAACATTTAGAGAGTACAAAATATATTGGTATCACAAGGGTACAAAAAGTCAACTTTGGGCTGAGGTGTAGTAAAGAATAAAAGTTTTTTTTACCATCCTGATAATTTGATATTTCTTTATTGCAATATTGTTGCAGAAACAAAATATTTTGTTGGCAGAGGTATGACTGTGTGATACTGTATATGAAACTTCAAACTTTATAATATTCCATTTTAACAGAACTAAAATATTCCTCTAGAGCATAATAAAAGATTTTCATACAATTCTAAACTCAGCATACAATACTCTTAACCCATGACAAAACAGATTTAAAGGCATTATCCAGTAATCATCATAATGATCATCAATTACCGTTACACCTACCAAGGACACGGATGACTCTTTTATTCACCATTCTGTACCCATAGATGTAGAGTCCTGGCTTGTCTGAGAAAAAAATACATTAATCAGTGTATATTTTACTAAACATAGTACAGTACTATACATATTCTTCCATGTGAAAATTTATTCCAGGAAATATGGTAGCCATCACTTCAAATCATGCTTTTGCACAACTGACAACAAGTATTCATATATAAAGCTTTATGCAAAAAAATAAATTGGGTTATGCTATAGTATAAGCCATGTACAGAAGCATGAATACAGTACTGTGACACACTAACCTGGTGGCAAAAGTTCATTCTCCACTTGTTGTTGCTGTAAAAATTTAGAGTCAGTGTCTATATCCAGGTAAAGATCTTCCAGTTTCACTGGACAACACCCAGCTTCACGCAGCTGACTGGTACTAATACGGTACAGCTCAGCCTCCTTCAGACTGAACTCAAATGATAGTGGGGCTCCACATTTCTCTTTCCTTCCTGTAAATAAGTTTGTGGTACCAGAGGTAATAGGTAACATAAAGCTACACTTGATGATGATGATTATTATTATTATTAACATAATTATTATGAAACAACAAAACTATCAATATTGTATAAGATGAACCTTTAAACAGTTGTTAAAGTTAATAAATGGCAAGTATGATAAGTTGAACAATGCATTGGTATGCTTTTATGTACCTGTACAGTTAAACCTCGTTATTTCGGACTAATAGGGGGAAGAGGGTGTCCATTTTTGCGGTTTGACCGTTATAGCGACGAATTTTTACGAGGGGTACAAAAAAAAAAAAAAAGTGTATGTACAAAAATTACAACAAAATATAGATACAGTTGACTCTCGAATAACGCAATTTTGAGTAATGACTGAAATGAGTCTGGGACATCCGTGGTGGTGGAGGTGGTAGGGGGGGAGAGTAGGGGGAAGAGGGGAGATAGTGTGTGTGGTAGTGGTGGAGGTGGTAGGGGGGAGAGTAGGGGGAAGAGGGGAGATAGTGTGTGATATCGTTTGTTTACTTTTATCAACCACACACTCTGGTGTTTCCTTCTCCTTTCTCTGTTCGAGAAAAACCTTCCTTCTTGATATGGAAGGATATGACCTTCCGTTTTGTAAATGCACCACCTGACATGAAGCTGGTGATTAACTCGTAAATTACTAAAAATGAGTGAGTCAAACACAAAGTGACAACGCATGTTAGGCCTATATTCCCTTGACCTTGAGCTAGGGTGAATGGAGACTGAGGGTAGGGGGGGGAAGGAGTGAGGGAGAAGTGGTGGCAACACACACACACACACGCTTCGCAGACGACAGTGATATCATTTCGTGACATGTTCATTATGATTTCACTCATTTTGTATAAGAACTCCTCGGATTTATTCGAGAGTCAACTGTATATATACATAAATAGGTATGTAATGATGTGTAAATAATATACCTACTGTCCTGTATAATGTAAAAAATATAATAAAGAAACAAAAATTCAGAAAATAAAACTCCAGCTGCTTGTGTCCGTTATAACCGAAATCCGTTATAACTGGGTCCGAAATAACGAGGTTTAACTGTACTTTCAACCAAAATGTGTTCCACCATTTACCACTCCTAACATTCTGAGTATAAGGATAAATCATCAATTTCTGGATATAAATTCTCATTCATAATATACCAAGGATAGAATATCATACAACAGCATAATATGTTGCGGGTGTGTACAGAAGAGATAGGGTACTTGTGATTTCTAAATTTCGAGAACCAGAAGAATTGTTAGCATGGTTCTACCCCTAGATCATGGAATACAGCAACAGTTGAAATTAGGAGTATGGTAGTCCTTAAACTACAGCTGATACTTTGTAATTTGTTCTGTTAAACAGAAGATGAAGTTGAGAGTAACATTACTATACTTCTCAAAGGAAAACTCTATCGTCATCCAGAAATTCATAACAGATTATTATATCCCAGATCTGTTCCACTTAATACAGACCTCTGACCCTGTAGCAAGTCTCTCCTGTGTATCCATTGATGACGACCTGACACTCTCGGACAGCATATGGGCGAGTGTCCCCCAGGTAATGAATCAGGACTCGGTGTGGGACCTTTGGGGACGTGTAAGAGAGACGCACCAAATAAGGAGGCAAGGTACCATCATCACGCACCTTTTCACATACCTCGACTAACTGATACATTCGAGGTTGAATTTGAAGTTTACCCAATTCCTCCCATTTCAGTAAATCTGGAGATTCATCTGTGGAATTATGAAAACAATTGTCATTGGAAAATAATCTATGAATGTTTATTTGTTTATTGAAAGAGGCTATGAAGCAAGATTACTTTTTCTCAAAGAATGCAACAAACAGAACCATTGTAACACAGTACTGTACAATAATGGTCAAGTCTGGTTACACATATCACAAATTACATATGGTTTTCCACTTTAGTAACAGGCAGGAAAAGTTAATAAGTTCAGAGATAATTATCATTTTTAATTGTACTGTACAAAAAAAAAAATAAATAGGTGTGAGAGGTAAATAATAATAAGAGTTAAATAATGAGAAGCCAATGAACAAAATATATAAAAACAAGAGCAAAAATCAAGAAATTCAACTAAAGACGAGTAAGAAGCAAAGATTAAGAAAGCCAAAAAGAAAGAAATATAATGGCAGATTTCCATAAAGTAAAGTTGAAAGTACCAGTAAAAGAAGAAAACTAGTACTTAAAGTAAGAGATTGGACTGAGGAATCTCACACTTGGTGCTGAGATACACTCCCCCTGGCTGAGGCATAGCGATCTCCAGGGTGGTGGCCACTGATGACTGTCCAGAGAGTGATGAAGCTGACAGCTGTCTGGACTGGGTGCTGGACTCCCGAGACAGCAGCTCCCATGCTATTTCAGGTTTGAGGCGGGAGCATGAAACATGTATGGGAACCTCTGTCTCCAACTCCATGTTCTCCCATTCTTTTTGGCTTGCTTCAGTGGTCTTTTTCATCTGCAAACTCGAACAAAATTAATAATATAAAGACAAAGAATTAAATCCTACAGTAGTGCAGTACTTGTACATCTGATGTACTGTTCAAATACAGTACAGTTACCTTAAAGATAGCTACCAAGAATACAAAACATTAATACTGTACCTTGATTTGTAGGAAATTTATATCCTTATATCCAAGAGTTAATTAAGTAATGAAAAAGTAAAAATTACATTTTGTAAGCTGACAGTGAATGACAACAAACTGAAGTATTATATAGTTTCACAATTTTGTTCTGTTAGTAATACTTGGAAAGACTGTGTGTGGAAGGATCTGGAATTGTAGAGGGTTGGGAGAAGAGAGCTAAGGATAGGAGAAAATAGAAGAGACTAAGAGAGCCACAAAATGTGAAAGATATTAGAAGGAGAGATGAATGGAAGACAGCATAAGATGAAAATACAAGGTCATTAAAAAACAAAAGATGAAAGGAAGCAGGAAAGAATATAAAATGGAAAATAAAAAGGAATTACTAAGAGAGAATTATTATAACATGGCCACATAAGAAAGAAGACAACAATAAAATAAAAATTTATCCAGATTTGCCAGCAAATTCAAAGATACAAATTCCTCAAAACTATGCCAAAAAATAATCTCCACAAGCGTAACTTTGGAAACATATTTCTTGGTACATTTTGCCTCTAATTTTCTGACAAAAGTACTAAACCCTTTATATTTAATCTCTACACTGTGAATAAGTAATTACTATGTGGAAATGTCATTATAAATCGGGTATCCAGTACTGTTCTGTACATGTATTTAAATATGAAAATGAACAGAGGTATGAAAGAGGACAATAAATTACAATAAATATTATAATAATGAACAAATAACTAGATTTAAAAAAACAACTGACCTGGTTAGCAGCATTGGCAATTACAATATACTCGCGAAACTCTCTGGTGGGAGTGTAGTGAACGACCCTGAGGTGTGGCGAACCCGAGGTGAGACGGAACTCATGTCTTATTAAAGCTGCACACATTGCACCCCTGGTCACCTGTTGAGCAAGTACAATTCCATATATAATAATATTTATCACATACCTAACATTAAAATTCTCTCTAGTTACAGTACTCATTCATTTCAATTATATCCCTATTCACTTTACAATTGAAGTTCATCAAGCTGTCTGGCAGAGCAGCCCCGAACCCTGAGAAAGGTCATGGCCTGAACTGGGCTCTCAGTGAGTGTATGTTGTGTTGTTGGAAAGTGTGGTTGTATGTATTGCAGTCTTCCATAATACAGTACTGTATGTTTAATAAAATGGGATTCTGTGTTGCATCCCAGACCGGCATCTACATTGGCTCCATCCAGCTTCTTCTGATATGTCAGAAGGATTGAGTGGTGGTGGCCACAACATCGAAGCCTGGCCAGGTGGACTCTGTCCTTACGGGGAAGGGAGGATTCAGATGGGTGGATGAC
The DNA here is from genome assembly GCA_034508575.1 of Petrolisthes manimaculis. NCBI lineage: Eukaryota > Metazoa > Arthropoda > Malacostraca > Decapoda > Porcellanidae > Petrolisthes > Petrolisthes manimaculis. Next base: position 146,954 of record JAWZYT010000788.1, on the reverse strand, counting down.
ACAAGGCCGTTTAAGCAGCTGAGTATTGTTCTTGAGTGTATGAATGGACTGATGAGTGATTTGGGTATGGATGTGTTTCTGCAGACTGGTTTATGGCATGCAGGGTGTAAGAGATGATAGTATTTGTGTATGGTATCATGTACTGGGTGTTGTTTTGATGTTCCTTGGCAGGTGTGTGTGATCTGCCATGTAGTGTAGTGGGTGGTGTGGGTTTGTAGAGGCTGCAGCATGTGTTTATGTGCCTCTAATGTCAAGGTGATCCTTGATCTTGAGGACTTAGGTTTTATGGTGTAGGTGGTCTGTAGGTGTGGTGGCTGTGCAGCCTGTGAGTATCTTTAGGCCTCAATGATCTGAAGTGTTGTGATAAGTCTCAGTGAAGTTGGAGGCCCAGACAGGCTTGTTTAATTCATTACTGATCGGATATAATGTTTGTACAGTACACTGTGGTTGTGATTTCTTTGTTATGTCCAAAAATTGTGCTGATCAAACTCATCTGAGGGCATTAAGACTTTGTGTGCACAGTAATCTAGTTAACACTTGGTGATTTTATGAAGTTTGGACATTTTCTGTGGTAATTAATGTATAGTACTGTATTTGCATTTGTGAAAGTACTGTACTGTATTCTCACAACCATAAAACCATAAATTTGCATAAAAATTTTCACAAATGCAAATTTTCAAACTAAATCACACTTCTGTGAAAGTGATTGCTGAAGTGTCCAGCACTGCTTACAATTACTTATGTAAAAAACCCTGAGAATTTGAATGGAGAATTATGAATGAGGTGGAAGGGGTCATGGGGGAATAGAGGGGAGGCAGTTAAAGATGAGAGAGAGGAACAATCAACCAGATGCAGAGAGTAGATGATGGCAGTCGATATTTTTGTCATCACATATGTCCAGTATTTACTTTCATAGGGCTGTGGTGGCAGAGAAGGCGAGTTTGATCTGCTGGGACACTTGGTGGCCATCGTTTGAATCCTTTGTCTGTCCACCGGTAGTTGTCAATCACTTCTGTCAAAGACAATAAGAACACTGTACTGAACTATAAATCCTTTGGGCATGAACTTTTTAATTTCTGTGCAAGTTAATACACTCTCCCATGTTTTAATAACAATGAAAGTGCAGATACAGTCATAACCATGAATTAGATGTACAGTAGATCCAAAGTGAAAGACACAAAGCTCTGGGCCAGTATTCACAAAACATCTTAGAGTTTGGACTTGTTTATATGTTTGCATTTCTGACCTCACCATAGTGTTTCAGATTCATTTTGAAGAAGTGAATGGTTTTGCTATTCTATTTATATGAGCTATTGTTATGATTTTGAAGTAGTGTCGGATACTAGTGCTAGCCAAGAATGAATGCTTACAAAAAAAATTTAAAGTGAAGAGTGAACTTTGCTTTTGTGAATATGGGCCCTGGTGTCTCCTTTTGAATGGTACGTACTGTACTGGGGACATGAAGGAAAAACACCTCCACTTGGGATGTCCAACAATCTTGTGGTCACATCTAACTGTATGGCTGCAGGCCCTGTCTTAAAATAATGCCCCTCTACTGAATGGCTATTAAAATATACAGTATGAAACTAAAGTCAGTTTGACCTCATATGAATATTCTTCTAAAAATAGTGGTTAAAATACAAAATAAATCTTGCTCTTGAACACTCACCCCTTGAGTAATTAAAGGTGAATAAGGACTTACTGGAGTCTTTGTCTGTGGGAAGCTGTATGAGGTAGACCTGGAAGGGTTGAGGGTTGAGGATGGGGGCAGACACCACTCTTTTCTGGTCAGGGTTGGTTAACATAGTCTCCACCAAAGATAAATTCAAATTGGAGTTGGATTCTGTATACACTCTTGAATCCTCTACACTCTTCCGTTTAACCTGAATAGTAAAAATTAGCACTTTATGAAGGCATTTGTGAAAGGAGTGGTAAATGTGAATAAAAGTACTGTACCTGTATTTCAATTAAACCTGTTTAACATGAACTTCATTAGGATTGTAATCAAAGGAAGACAAATATGTGCATACAAAAAACAAAATACAATATATCACAAACACAAGAACTGAAAAGGATTACATAGAAGTCAAAATATATCACAACCTCTTAAACAACTTCAGTATGCCACCTACCCTGCTACCTTCTCCAGCGCTCTTTCCAAATCCCAGGTAGTGAACGATGCAGAGTTGAGTGTTGCTGCCTTCTTCATCCTCATAGCTAGTGAAGACAGTCTTGGTTTTGGGAGGCAGAGGATGGTTAAAAGGAGTGGTGGGGTCCCTCAGTGTATACCGCTCCATCAGTATGGGAGGTGATTTATGGTAGTATTCCCTCACCCAAGCCAGGCTGTCACTATATGGTACTGCAAAGTATAAGGTATAGTACTGTACTGTACTGTATTTATAACTGTGTACAACAATAAAAAAGAAATGAGTAATATTAAACAATTGCATCAATATCCACTAGAAATAAATACTGTACAGTATATAATTAGACTTACCAAAGTTTTTGTCCAGAAGATAAATATCTCCATTCTGTGGTTTCCTTACTTCAGTCTTGTACACAGTAAGGCCCTCACTCTTGGCTCTCTCTACAAAAATTAAGTTATATTAGTCCAATTAAAAAAATTGTCAGTTTAATCAATACAGAGATGATTAAGATGTAAAATCATACATATGATGCAGAACAGTAGCAAAACAGTTAAAAGAAGAGTACGTAAGATATGATATACCATGATAATTATAGCACTGTACTGTATTTCCAATACTCACAAAGTTACATAGCTGTAAAATTCCTAGCATTGAGTCCTTACACCTACTTTAAACAACCTGGGAAAACAAATCTATTGATACCACATATTCAGCATCAATGCTCGTCCCAGTATTGAGGAAAGGAAAAGGATATGCCTTTAGCTGGTTTAATGACTTACTGAAGAGTTCCTCAGCATCAGCATGGTAAAGTTTCCCCCGTGAGTAGATCTTGAACGGCCGGGGTTCATCTGTTTAAGAATTCCATCTTACACATTGTACAGTACAGTGGACTCTCCAATAACGCGGTTTTGATTAACGCGTTTTTGATTCAACGCGGTATAATATATAGGGGGGATATGATTAAATAACATTATTTGTTCGATTTAACGCGGCCACGCTCACCCGCTTACCCACACTACTTTTGGCGGGAAGCAGGGTGAGCTGCTCAGGCCCGCTCTCTGACCAAACAGACACGACTTGATCAATTCTTTAAAAGGAAGACAGATGTGGTGTCAGAGGAAGGTAACACGAGTGTGGAAGGAGAGCGAGGAGGTGTGGAGGGAGAGCGGAGTGAGGAAGGAGAGCGGGATGTGGAGGAAACACAGAGTGAGGAGGGAGAGCGGGGTAGGGAGGGAGAGCGGAGTGAGGAAGGAGAGCGGGATGTGGAGGAAACACAGAGTGAGAAGGGAGAGCGGGGTGGGGAGGGAGAGAGGGGTGGGGAGGGAGAGCGGGGTGGGGAGGGAGAGCGGGGTGGGGAGGGAGAGCGGGGTGAGTAGGCAGACTGGAGTGACGAGTGTTAAATGTGAAGGAAAGTGTACCGTTACTTTACAAATATAAATAAAACGAGAATGTGGGTTTTTGTTGTTTGAGTCACCAACTACATACTTTAGTTTGACTCTACTATTCATACATTAGAGTAACAAAATCCCCAAAAGGTAGACTTTTGCATTGTCCAGGAACGCAACCCCCACTATTACCATTGTTTCCTATGGGGAAATTAAGTTTAAATAACGCGTTTTTTAATAACGCGACGTCTCCAGGAACGTAACTACCGCGTTATTGGAGAGTCCACTGTACTGCCATTAATTTTTTATTACATGAAAACATACATGAAGCTTACATGACACCTACTGTATTGAAATTACTGTATAAAGGCTGTATAGTAACTTGATATTTCACAAAGATTCATCCCTTATACAGTACTGTATCAATAACTACAATACTGTACCAACATTTATTGAGTCATAAATAGTTTTAAAGAAACATATTACAGTATATTTTTGTACTTTGCTTTGGATAATGAAAACAATTTCACAAACAATTAGAATAACAGTTATTGTACTGCTTTTTGAACGAAACTCATTATGACATCAATTTCTAGCGTGACTGTACAGTACAGTATATGAATCCACAACAAAGTCCCTTTATGGGAAACTACAGATGGGAAATAATGATCATATTTACTGTACAGTAAACAGTACTGTAATTTGACAATGCTGTAGACTATACATGAAAACTTCGTGCTATTCATAAATAGTGATTCACTCATATGGATTAATATTTTACCTTGGTCCTTCATGAAAACTTCCCTTAAGGGTTGGACAAGGCAGAACAGCAAACAATTCTCCACAATAATGATTTACAAGAGGCCTGCCTCTCCATCACAAAGGAGATACAGTACAGTATTTATGCTTGTTTATCAATATTTCCCTTATACTGTACTGTAATAAGCAAATAAAAAATATATATACAATATAATTTAAATAAGATTTTATAAAACTAATCACTCTCTTTAATACAGGATCACAAGATAAAACATATTTTCTAATCTTGATTCACACTGAAGACATATTTCATCATCATCAATACATTTTTTTTTTCCAAGGAGTATGGATTCCAGGGCCAAGGAAGAAAAATTAATTTAAAAATAAAGGCAAATTTACCTTCTTCAAAATCCTTCCTCCGGCCTTCCTCATCTTCTGCCTTGGAAAATCCATGTGTATCAAGTCCTCTGTACTTGGGACGGCCAGGGTGCTTTCCTCTCCTCTCCCCTGCACTCCTTCCTTCCTCACCTCCTGACTCATCTTTAACCTCACTCTCCTCAACATTCTCCTCATTCTTCCAACTATTTGTGTCCTCTTTATCATGGTCATCAGATCCCCTCTCACATTTTCTCACATCACATTCTTTATTCATATTCTGACCAATAGGATCATCTCCACCATCCCCCTTGGTTCCTTCCTCCTCTACAGGACTCTGGCTACATTTATCAGAGGCCACTTGCTTGTCTGTGTGTGAGAGGAGGTTGATGACTGGCTGAGTGACCCAGTGTTGCTCTGATGACAGAAAGTGCACCAGACAAAATTGTTGGTGGCGCTCAGTCTGGTACACCAACTACCGAACAAACAATGAGAATAATTAGAGACAAGCTTAAAATGTAGTACAGTACAACACACTGGAATAAACTGTTAATTCTATCTCTCTATCTATAGCTCTGATGCCTCATTCCCTCCGGGGACTCCCTCCAAAGGGGTGGCCATGGCAGAAGTGTCTCCAGTTCTCCCTGTTCCAACACTCCCTCCTTATTCAGTCAAGCCCTCCCCTGCCCCTCATGTTTCTCTCCTTCACATACTCTTCCACTCTGTTCTGCCATCTAACCGGTGGTCTTCACTTCTATTCTCTCTACATGTCCAAACCATCTCAATGTATTATGCTTCACTCTCTCAACCACTCCACACTCAATACCAATTGCCTTCTCACTCATACCACATCTCTCATACACACTCTCATTACTTTGTGATATATCATGGGTCTATTGTGAATTTTTCTCTCTGTTTAGTTATTTCTCACCTTTATATCAGGGACTGAAGGTTCTACAGTACTACTACTGTGAGGTGATGTAGCCTTTCGATAGCGGATGATGTTTAAATCAATATCCTGGGAAAATTTTCCTTCCTCCACCCATGCCTCTTCACCCTCTACACCTTTAGAAAATATAAGAAAACACAACATGTATGCAACCATATTAAAGACTTTACAGTACAGCACAGTACTTAAATGTTTCTAACACATCTTAAAACTTGTTGGATCCATGGCCTTCCTAAGAACATTATGTTTTTTATTAAAAGTTCAAACTACTAAATACATTGCATGTTTAGAGTATAATTGGTATTTTTGTTTGTGGGACCACCCATCAGAGGCTGACAAACCCAAGAGGAGATCAAACTGCCACAAAAAAACTCTACCTGCCATATGCCCAAGGGGGTTGACTTTATTCACTGTGAATTCCAGTCATCTCTACAGCTGAAGGCTAGATTGTCATAGGATCTAGTCAGTTCTTAGTGGAGGTATGAGGAGTTACTCAGGAGTTAGTTAGCTTCATTGGTGATATTAAGTTGCTGAACAGTAATATAATAAGTTATAGTAACAGCAGGAATACTTGACAGACACTAACCATGATCATCTCTCAGCACAAACAGCTCCCCCAGCTTAGGCAGCAGTACAGCTGAAGTACACACATACATCTTGCCCTTCAAAACTTTATCTGAAAATCATAACATACAATTATTTAAGTGTCATGGTGCATTTCAAGGATACTTTACACATTCTGCACAATCAAAATACGAAGTTATTAAGTTGAAATGATTTTTATAAGCACTTGCTATCAACAATACAGACTTAATTATCCCTTTAGTAGTCAGTGGTTTCCCAATGACAAGTATAACTGTTTAGCATTAGCTAAAATTGAATTTAAAAAAATCACCAACATTATTGAAAGGTTAAGAATATAAGCCTATACTCAGAGTATACTGTACAATAGCTATGATTTCAACCCAACTATGTCTGAGCATTATGTAAAATTCGGAGTCTTAACAACAATGTTATCAAATATTTAAAGTACTGTACATACCTATTATGTTGGTAATGGCCTTTACACTAGGCATGTTTCTTGACACAAGGACAGGTGAAGGAATGTCCACAGAATAATCTGCCGATAAAAGAAAATTCCAGACACAGATAAACAATTTATTAAAACTCTGTCAAAACTTTACTAAATTTTCATGTATCAACTTTATTTGGAAACTGCTGCATTAAAAGCAAATACAACATGTAACTGTTTCTCATTAATGAATGCTTATACAGTATTAACATTGACTTTAATATTAGGGAACAATATTAATATCAAGTAATATATGAATATAACTCACATAATAATTGCAGATGATTCTCTTCAATATCTTTAACTTTGTAGTGATGATCAGTGTCTATCATCCCCGTTTCACAAAAACTTGAATCTCCTTCAGACAACATAGATGTTTGTTCAGGTTTACTTCCCTCTTCTTCCTCCCCACTGTCATCATCTTCATCTTTATCATCATACATTCTGAATAGCAGAGTGCTCTTTGGTTTTGTCTTCTCCTGGCCATAACCAGCCATCCACACTGCTCCTCCATGTCTTATTAGAGGCCTTTTCCCCTGCTGTTTCCCTGCCTTTTGCCCTACCCCTACCACTTCCTCTTCCATAAACAGGCTTTCCACAATTTCATCGTCTCCATAATCCTCTTCCTGATCAGTTGTTCCAGCTGGATCTCCTTGTTGACGAGAGAGCTTCAAGGGACTCTCAAGGTCAGTGTACAGGCTAGAATAGCGACTGTTGGGCTTTCTCTTTCGGCCAAAGCTACTTGAAGTGATGATAGATTCCCGAGTGTCCTTTTCTGCAGCTTCAGCCTCTCTCTCATTTTTTAGTTTTTCCTCCATCTCTTTCAGCATAGTCTCCTGTTCACCCTGCTTCTGCTTGATCATCTCCTCGACATCATCAGGGAGTTTCTCAAGATAATGTACAATATGAAAACCCTTGATGTTTTGGGCATTCTTGGTCCGCAACTTGTAAACTATTCTCATGGCATCATTGCAGAGATTAGTGTGATTCCCTAATTTCTTATTATACCGGACCTCTAAAACATCATCCATTGGCTCAGTTGAGCTGGTAGGATCTAGGCAATTCAAGCCATAGTGGTAATAGTGAGTGATCCAACGGTGGGAGTCATAACGGGCAAAACGTGCACCTGGGAGGAGAGAATCATTAATGCAAACCAAGTATAGTTGTTCTCATTCAATTGATATGAACTGTTTCATGCCTGTCATATCCTGTATTAAATATGGTTTAAAAAATCAAATTCATAATTTATAGTTATCCGGTTCTCTTTGTGCAAAGATACTAGGGATTCAAGGTTTAGAAGAAACATGCCATTGGTGCAGCTACACAATATGCCATCAATCATAAATCTACCAAAGGTGATACAGTGCAGTAGTACAGTATCCATAATGTATAAACAAGTGAATGGTTAACTAGACTATTAACACTAAAATGCCATACACTACAGTTACTTCAGTTTAAGAAAATACATAAACACCAGAGGAACCACTCAGTAAAACAAATACAGGTATATCTTTAGTAACATACCTACACCAAGCCATTTTGTATGGTCTTGACAGTTTATTGTCAGAGAAACCCCAATTTCACCCTCCTTCTCAACAATATCTGATGAAGGTTATATTTTAATAAAATCTGGATCCAGATCTCTCCCAAAATCCAATCCCTTGTTGGTAAAAAATTAATAAAATTCCATACATACCTTTTTCTGTAAAATCCTACGAATAAAATACCAGGCAAACAAACAAACAATATAACATACAAGTTGAAAAAAATTCTCCTTTGTAGAGATACTGTAATAAGAAGTTAACAAAAAGTTTAACACACCTGCACAATCCACCAGGAATACCTGTCCAACCTTTGGACACTGTACCTGGGACACCACAGACTTTGACATCTCAGCTGCAGCACCTATAAAACAAAATTTTTCAGTTGTTTACATTCCAATAAAAGTAAATCCTCTTATTAAGGAGATTTATGGTATACAATACACATAAGCTTTGATGGTTTTCATTTCGACAGTTTTACAGGTATTCCTCTTAAAGCTTCAATCTTTCCTAACAATATAACTGGAGACCAGCTTGAGGTATAAATGACTTCATCTATCCCCAAATCAAGGAAAAACAATATGTTGGCCTCCACAGGAAGCTGCAAGTGGAGAGGGGAAATGACAGGACGATATTCTTCCAACCCAAGGGAATAATGGTGAAATTTTACACCATTTCCTAATTTTAGGAAAGAGGATAAATCATGAAACAGTCTGGGTGGACCATAGGTAAAATTGTAATATTTGCCCGGACCTACAGGGGTAAGTTATGTGGACAAAAAAATGGGACAAGGGCACTAATCTATTACACATTTATATTGTAGGTGCATATATGGGACAGTATATTATATAATCCTGTTGATATTATCACTGAGAAATAAATGAATTTTAGGCAATTAATAATTTCTACTTTATTGGCAGGAAATATGCATTTTTCATTTAGCCTACAGTTCTTCAATGGCACTAATTTTTATGTTTCTGATATTGACAAGAGTGAGCTTTTACAACAGGAAAACTTTAGAAAGTGCTTCCTTTTAATACACTCACCAAAAATGTTGACTAGCTGTTGTGCAGTGAGTGGGTGGTGTTGAATAAGGTATGGCTCTACCTCATTGCTTGAGTTCTTCTTACGACCCATTTTGGTCCTGTCTGTAGAAGAGTGCTTATGAATAATTTCATAATAAATAAACTACTAGGCAATGTAATGAGAAGATCTTAAAGTCAATGATTAGGAAAATTAATTATCAAAGGTACCCATCATCTAAAGGGCTCCACTTTCAGGAAGTAATCAGCCTTCTTATCAGAATGTTCAGTCTCAAAGTGGAGTCCCTTTGAACCTTAATGTAAAAGCTTGTACCACTGATCCACAGCAGGTATTGCCATTCTAATCATGAGCATTTGACAGTAAGTAATAAACCTTTAGGTAGGCGGTTACTACTAACTTAATCTGGTCCCCTAATTGTGGCTCTTAGGACCATAGACAAGAACACATCATCAGGTCCTGATGCCAGGGGTACGATGGCCATAAATGGTAAAGTCATGGTCTAATGTACTGCAACCTGGTGAATAAAAGTGAGCTATTTGAGTTAATTTTATGAACCATAATTGCACACATCAACAGCTATAGTTTCGGATCATTTTTCGAAGCCATCTCATTGGAAGATGTTGCAGTACATTAGACCATGACTTTACAATGTATGGGCTTCATACTCTGAGCATCGAGCGTCAGGTTCCAACATGTTTTTGTCTACGGCCCTTAGGACAACAAAATGAGGTACAGTATAGTACCAGTAATCAATTTACCATATAGTGCTCATCTTTCTTTCATAGTATTTCCATCAAGAAATTCTGTTATAGAGTAACATATATTACAATAGTTTACTAATAAAGTTTCCTGCAATGTCAAACCAGATCATGGCCAATCAGTGATATTTATATAGACTATTGCCATTTAGTAGCAGTGTTGCCAGATCTGGCTAGATCCCAGTATTTTGCCCAGTCAGGTCCTGCTGGTACTTTACCACTATTATTTCCCGGTAATTTGGCCAGGTTAGGTCCTGGTAGTTTGCCCAGGATAGGTCCCGGTAGTTTGACGCGGTCTAGCTTAGGTTACGTCAGGCAAATTTCAAAAAGTGCCCCTGTCACCTTGATAGTTTACACCGGTTATATCCCGGTAGTTGGCCCAGGTTAGGTTCCGGTAGTCTACTGTGGACTAGGTTAGGTCAAACTAATTTCCAAATTATGTTTGTAAAACATAATATCTCGAAAACGGTGCATCTCCGAGAGAAACACCATAAGTTAATTTAGATGAAAAGTGTGTTACAATGGTCCAAAATAATGGGTAATTATACTAACTAAAATACACAATATAGTGAACACAATACTTCTGTAAATTTACCATTATGTGTAATGTATTGAATGTGTTAACGTGTTATAATAGTAATTTCACTGCTTAACTTTTCATCATGTTTTATTTGTATTTGGAGGAGGGGGGGGGGGGGGGCGTTTATTTACCCTCGGCCATTTTAGACAACCACAGCATAGCCTTTCTTCACCCGCTTTACATATCAATACTCACCTTTGCAATATATTCTATTTAATATATAATTTCATAATACATGATACATTTAGTACACACTTTCGAGTTAATAGACACAAAATATAAAGACAGTTGTATGTATTCCCTCATCATAATAATCCACACCTCTGATGAATCACTCATCGACGTTACCTTCCTTCCGTCTGTCAAGGATTTTATTGTTGCTATTCTTGCTAACAGTGCAAATGTGCAATGTTGAGTTATATTGCCAGACAAAATGAATGAGACTCTGAAAAACTTGGGCAAATAACTTGTAGAAATCTGTCGCCTACAAGTATTAATTAAGAAAAAATATTGTTTTTCATTTTACATGTTTTAAGGATTTTTATTTATTTTGAAAGATTTATTTTAATATATGTTGTAAAGAATTTATTATTATTATTATTATTATTTAAAAAATATCTTTTAATTAAAGATTTTTTTTTTTCAAGAAAAATAAAATAAAAAAATATTAGAAAAAAAAATTGTAACCGGTTTGAACTGGTTTTATATAAAATATGATAACAGAAAGTTGTGGCACTAATAAGATAGCATGGGAAGAAATCAATAATAGTGATAAATGTGACTGTTATCCGAACTAGAGACGGTCCATTGAGGTGCATGGGATTTTTAGGGTGCGGGAGTAGGGGGACATGTTTGTTATAGATAGTTTCAAGGGAATCAATTTCCACAGCCACGGATGAGCAGCAGTCCATAGTACACGTCTATGAAGGCAGCCACACTGAATTGCCAGCAACAATATAACTGAAGCACCTGTAGTTCAAATTACTAAACAACAGATGATGGTTGGCAAATATGTTTAATTTAATTAACCACAGAGAATTGAATCATTGTGACTGGCTGAGGGAACAAACTTATGTTCATTACAGTTCATCTTTGCTCATATTTATTGGAATGGACAAACACTCTCCTCAAATCAAGTCATAATTATTGCTACTTGGTCTAGGTGTCTACTTTTCCTGGCAATCTGTATTGAACCTGCATAATACAGGGTGTCCATAAATTATCTGAATAACTTTACATGTTCATGAAAGGTAATCTGTTCACATAATTATGGACACCCTGTCTGGCATGTTAACTTTAAGATTCATATAGATTATATCCAGGGTTTAGATATCTACAAGCAGTGTTGCTTTCTACAGTCCAAAAGTGCCTCCCAGTTGGTAGGGAGCTCAACCTACCACTTGGGGAGGGAGGGGTTGGTATTTAAGGTTGTGCAAAGCAACACTGCCTGTAGATATTGACACACTGGATGCAATCTGTACCAAAGGGAAATGAAACTGAAATCTATGTCTTTCAGGTCCGCAGTGACAATAATGAAGAAGACCTCAATAAGCATCCAGAATTCTGGAAGCCAGAGAGGACAAGCAGAGAATTGAAGAAAGAAGAGGACAAGCACTATGTATTGGTGTATATACTGTATAGTGGAAAAATAAATATGGAATTTTTATTACTTAATTTATTTATCATCCCAACAGGTGTTACATTTAACTTATGGACACCTGAAAGGGTGTAGGGTTCAAATAAAATTACTGATATGAGGATATCACACTCCACCTCAATCCCTCCAATAAAATACCATCATTGCAAAGTTGCCTTGAAGCTTGTTACAGACAGTTTGGTTGACTCTGTAACCTTTCAATTTACCATGATTAATTTACCGATTTAAAACCACACTGGTTTTAGGAAAGCCCCGTCCTTATATTATTTCATGTAAATACTCTGTATTCCATTAGAGAAAACTGAACTACTGAACCTAAACAAGGTTCTTCAATATAATGAATTAACCTCTACATGAAAAGATGGTTTGCATTTAATGCATGTCCATCTCCAATGAAAATACTGTATAATTTCTTGAAATACTGCAAAGCTGGTACTGTTAAGGGAGTAGTATATTTTTGGTACATTGGAGCTTCTTGATTTCTCCAGAGTATGCCAGGAAACAGGACCAGCTTAACAAAAATAATGGTGACCCGTTGCATGAAATAGTTTGGAGGAATCAGATGCTCCAGATTTACCAACACTACTGTCCCCTAAAATTGGGACTGAGAAATGATATCATGGAGATTAAAACAGCATGAACTAGAGGGCAGGATATACAAAGCTGGAATATTACAATTAAGTCAGGTGTTTACTTTTTCCATCTTAGTACCAAGTACTGTACCTCCATATGGCCTAGTACAAGTTCCTATATAACTGAACTATCTATCTATCTATAGCTCTGACGCCTCGTTCCCTCCGGGAACTCCCCCGAAGGGGGTGGCCACGGCAGAAAAGTCTCCAGTCTTCCCTGTTCCAACACTCCCTCCTTACTTGGTCCAGCCCTCCCCTCCCCCTCACGTTTCTCTCCTTCACATACTCTTCCACTCTGTTCTGCCATCTTACTGGTGGTCTGCCTCTCACACCACATCCCTCAACTTCACTTCCATACACCTTCTTTACAAACTCCTCACCTTGCATTCTTTCTACATGTCCAAACCACCTCAAAGTATTACGTTTCACTCTCTCAACCACTCCACACTCAATACCAATTGCCTTCTCACTCATACCACATCTCTTATACACACTCTCATTACTTTCTCCATCCCACATTGTCAGTCCACATGCACCTCTCAGATAACTCATTTCCACAGCACCTATTCTTGACTGATGAGCCCTACTCCATGTCCAGGTCTCCGACGCATACGTCAGTGTTGGCAAGATTATACTGTTCCTCAGTCCCCTTTTCACTTCCATACTCACACTTCTACCCTTCATTATCCTCCCCAGTGATCCTATGACCTGTCTACCCTTCACTGCTCTCTCCCTAATTTCTCCTTCCATACTTCCATGTTTACACATAACTGTCCCCAGGTACTTAAACTCCTTCACTTCCTCCATCCTCTCACCCCTTAGGGTTATCTCACACTTCGTCCCAGTTGGTACTTCCACTCTGTAAGGTGTAGCAAAGTCAATCACTTCAGTTTCTGCTCTCTCAAACACCATCACTTTACTTTTACCCACATTCACCTTCAGTTTCCTTCGCTTACATACAGACTGAAATTCGTCCACCACTCTCTGCAACTCCCTTTCACTCTCAGCCATCAGCACAGTGTCATCTGCAAACAAACTTGCCGCCAAGGACCAATTTACTTCATTCAGCCTCAACTTCACCCCCAGACCATTCACTTTGGCTTTCATCTCTCTCATACACCCATCCATATATATATTGAACAACCATGGTGACATAACACATCCCTGTCTCAGCCCTACACTAATATTAAAACTCTCACTCAGATCACCCTCTACCCGCACACATGCTTTTGCATCTGTATAAACTGTATATAACTGAACTGGATTTAATAATTGTTTTACTGCCTTCTTATTCAACCTTTGGTCTGGTTTTGTGTTCAGTCGACATATAACTTGAGTTACTATATATAAAGAGTAAGTTACATCAAATTCAAGGGATGCAGTAATGGTGGGTTCTTGTGATTTACAGGAAAATTATCATTGCTGGTATCTGTTTTCTTCTCTCTCTTCTTCTATGGTGACTATCGCTATTGCTGCCTCTAATATGGGATCTTCTTCAATAAGCTCTGTTGCAAGAACAGCAAAAAGAGGGTCATTGGGAGCTGCGTGAGCCATCTTGAGGTCGTCGGCAACTGTGGTTTGTTTACAAACCATCTCCGCGTCGTGCGCGGCGCACCACAGCGTTCAGGAAGACCTCCCAAAGTGTCCACGTGTCGCGCGCCACTCGCGCTGCCTTCCTGAACGCAGCCCAGATGAATGAACAATATTCCACAAACGTCTTGGGACGGCCCGGACATGACAAAGGGAATAATACATGTAAATGAGGAGGGAGAAGAAGTTATTACATGAGAGAAGAGAAACTAAGTATCAAAAAGTACTAACCTCCCTGATGGAACATTATGATACCACAAAAATAGTACTGAAAGAGGAAGAGATAATAAGGGCTGCGTTGGATAGCGCGACTCGGCTGGCCCGGGCCGCTGAGAAAATTGTTGCCTCTATCAAACGGCTTGGGACGGCCCGGGCTGGGCTGGCAACAGCACATAAACAAAACTTGTTGTTTCTATGGCAACGCCAACGCTGCGTCCGCACAACGTTTTCTGACATGTACAGTTGGCCACACATGAAGGCTCATTACTTGTGAGGTGGATACAATGAAAGGAAAGTGAAAATAAAATGTAGTTTGTTGACATGCAGACAGTAAAATATTATTACTATCTGCTTGTCAACAAACTAAACTTTTGCTCACTTTCCTTCCTGTTGTAGGTATCTCGCAAGTAGCGAGGCATACCAATGCATAAACATATCTAATTTATTTTAAAAACTATTTATTCACCTATTTGCCAATCACTGGTCACTGTTATCTCTTACGAGATGAACAAAACACAAACCATCCAAACAGGGTTTATTCTAACGTGCAGTTGTACCCCTTTTGTGCAGTTGTAAATCCAGATTTGTGCAGTTGTAAATTTGTACTTCTTTTGAATTTGCATGGCTAAGGTGTCACAAACTAGGAAGGAACCACAACAGAAGTCACTGATAGCTGACTAGAACATAATTTTATTTTCATTAACTTTACCATATTATACAATCATGCATAATACATAAATCATAATATATGTCATAGAATACCACATTTCACATTACAAGTTATATCTTAAACAGTGAGGATTATCAAACGTATTTACAGTAGATGTGAAACTACAAGTGGTTGCTCATAGTCATACATAGAACAAAATAATAAACCTGAGGTGGGCGCGCCCCCCCGGTTTGGGAACCACTGGAACTTTCGCATAAAAGTTTGTGCAGTTGTATATTTTCCTTAGAATAAACCCTGCATCCAAACCCTATTGTGACACATTAGAATTTCCTTGTCCCAGTCCACGCCACACTCCTTCATGTAACCACCACTGACACTTGGTCTCCAACTTTCACCCACCAACTCACTCTAATAATACAGTTGTCAACTTTTCCCTTTCAAATCTCTCGTTGTGGCAAAATATCTGCCAGTAGGAGTCTGTCTTTTTAAACATGAGGTACTGTATGCAGATAAAGCATTACCGGTATTAGTGGCATGCTCTGAAATCATTTGAAAGACTGACTGTGGGGTTTTGAGAGTAAATTTGACTAAGTAGAGGGTGCGAATAGTCGAGAAGATAAGTAAGAATTTAATTTGAAGGCAATTGGTGAAGAACTCAAAATTGTTAAAGAATTAAAGTAACTAGGGGAAAATCTGGATAAGGGGTGTGAAAGCTATGTACACAAGAACAAGAACAAGAACAATAATTACGATAAGACCTAGAGCTCTCTGCTTAGGCCGGAGCTAAAAACAGTTGAACCATAATATTTCACCAGGATTAAATATTCCTGGATGGTGGTAAGTAAAGGTGACTATTATCACTACTAGAAATTTTGAAAATATATTCAACAAAGGTAAGCCATACAGGTGATGAATGAAGTTGGAGGAAGCCATACTTGCCCACAAGAGTGATCAATTGGATGGGAGGCAAGAACATTACATTACACTACCTTAGTGCCCACATCATTACAGGAAAGTATTATTCCACTTGGTTATTGAATACTAGGTACGGTAGTAGGTGATCAGGGTGTGATGCATGGGTGAGCAGACTAACCTGCTCATATTTATTTATATGGCACTGTGAATTTAATTGTTAATTTGCCATTACTGTACTGCCTATTCTATTCAGACTACAAGAGTTTCTTCCTGACCATCTTAATTCCTCCTCAAGGTCAGATTGAATAATTCTGTAAACCCTCTTCCTGTTACTGAAGGTAAAGACCCAATATTTTATTTAATGGACTTTATCACTTTGACTTCATTTTTATTATTTTCTTTCCTCAGTTCCTTTCACTTTCTTCTACACCCATTATAATAAACTACTTAAAATACGATATGATTAATAAAAAGTACAGTACAACAAATATAATAAAAGATACAATGCTTGAAAAAGTAATTTCAATCATGTGGTATATGAATGGCACAATTATTATCTACAGATGACAATTCACTTGAAGAATAACTTTTACTGGTTATCCTCAAATTCTGGTACTTCAAGTAACCATTTGGTGTTCATCAGAAAATGTTTTCATTTGCCTTTTGCCTACAATTGTTACTGTCTTTGTTTACAGTATATCATTAACGGGTTTGACTATAAGGCATGATAACTTTAAGTGTCATTTAACGTGCCAGTTCGGTGATTAATGCAGCACACATTTCAAAGAACTCCATAACATGGTGAACTTTACTCTGTTCACCCACCTCATCTGAGTCTGGAAAAAGAAAAGAAAGTGTGATCAAAACTGAATAAAGCTTTGTAACTTCAGTAAACCATGGTCTCAGGTCATCATCCCTAAATAATACCTCTTACCTGTCATAATTTCCTAAAAGATTTGCACCAACTGCTTATATTACATAACTTACTGGTAATCTTAATTAAAATAAGCCCATTAAAAAAGATACATAACACTACAATTATTAAGCAATGAAGCAGTTGTTTATATTTGCATTTAAGTGGCTACACATGTTGAAAAGCACACACAATTATACTCAAGTGTCATATCAAATACCAAATACTAAAAGATAATATAATACCTTTCTTTTCAATTTGACCTTCAGTAGATATATTACTGATAATTTTGAAGTTAAGGAGGTGTGACCTATAGTCAACCTGGTACAGCTGTAGGGCCATGTGTACATAGCTGACACCAATGGGGTTCTTCCGACGTACACGCACATGGAAGGGGTTGACAACCCTCCATTCCTTAAAAAAAATAAAAAATTATGCAATATTTACTTTAGGATGTAACTCCGATGAATATACTCTATCTATCTATTTATACATAGATGAAAGTAAGCATTAAATAATAATAATCTATCATTAACAATCAATATTAACTATCTTAACCTCAAGCATCTCAAACAAATCATTGCAATTAATTTTCAAAGCTGAAATCCAACACATACTGTACTGTATTAAGGGAAAAACTACTTAAGAGAGGAGCTTGAGTATTCAAATTAAAGCCTCTGAGACATTGCTCTAAGAATGTGAGGTTAATTGTCTCATACTGGACAATGTGATTATATTATTCATATGATTATTACATTAACTCTGATGCAGAAGGGATCAAGGGTTTGGGCTTTTATTAATCATAGGTATTTGCAGTTGAAATAAAACATTCTAGCACAACAGATACCCACACCAAAAGTAGGCAAAATGCCCGAACCACAGATAATTGATGGTTTATCTATACATAAGTGCAAACAAACACTTACAAATCCCAGGACTTTCATCGCCTTGAAAACTTCACTCATGATGTCTAAGGGTTTGCTCTGGGATCGAATGCCTGTAGAAGAGATAATCAGTTAAAGCTTACTTCAGTCAAGTAACTAATTATTGTATACAGTATACCAAATGATGAAATCATCAATAACATATTCACAAAAGTATATTATTGTACTTAAAATATGATCCTACCCCGGAAAAGACCGAGTAATCTTACCAAGATGCCACTTTGCTCTCTTTCCTGGTGTTCCCTTTGGTACGCCACGGTCACCACTCAGAGCACGTTCTCTCAGGGCTGCCTTATATATCACTTAGTAGTGATAATTCTTGTAATTAAAACAATTAACACAATGTACAGTAATCTACTGGTTACAAAGTTTTAGTAGGCTGCAAAATTAAACATTCCAATTCATAAGTTAAATTACAGCATGGAATAGAAATGTAATGAGGTTCATCATCAAATACTGTAATTAATTTGTTTTATAGTAGTGTTTACTGTTACCTTAGGATATACTGTAACAATATCAATTACCAAAGTTCTGCTATAAAAATTATATTGAAGCATCCTTCAGTTGATCACCAAAGGAATATTGACTGAAATTGTTTCAACTAAAAATGCCAGGTAAGATATTAGTACTCAATTAAAAAAGTTACAGCACAACAACACAACACGACCACAACAAAATCTTCAAATCACTCTTCACATGGTAAAATATATTATGCCAACAACAGAGCACTGAGCTGATGGTGGTGAAACAATGAACATACTGTACCATCAGCAAACGGATTGCTACAAACTCCACATAGACACTGAGTACATGTAGTTGGAACAAAATATTGTACACTTGTAGATAAAGGCACTTCTGTCAGAATCTGGTTAGAAAGAACCTACATGTATTTATAAAACTTGAACTAAAACAACAATAACAATTACTGTATATAGAGAGGCATAAGTGGCAAACCTGAAAAAATATATGGTAAGAAATAAATAGTACTGTACACATTATATCCACATCATCAATGTTTTTAATAAAATTACATATGCCAATGGTCATTATCATACATTCTTAAATCACACTTCTGTAATTGTAGATTCTGTGGATAGTGGAAGTGCCCAGCAATGAACATAAATAAAGTTGATTATATTCCACCAAGCAATATCATTACTGCTAAATAGGTTAGTAGACATTCCTGTTCAAGATATAAATTGTAAAATTTGACAAGGTTAATACTAGTCCTCGGGCAGATGAAATCATATTGAGTGTTTTAATAATTGTTGTCTGTTGATATTATGTTTAATTGCCAAAGAATCAATCTAATTGTATGAATCCTTTATGACATGCCTTGGAGTATTTAATAACTTGATCTTCCACCTTAATTACAGTAATGTTTTCCCCGACTCTTCTTCTCCATGTTGCAATCCTCTTACCTCTCAATGATCCATCAATATTTATACAAACTAACCTGTACATGGCAGTAGCATCTGCAAAACGCTTGTTGTCAACAATCAAATTATAAGCAATCTTGAGTTGATTGTGTTGATCCTCAGACAGAATTGCACTCTGCACCTCGGATGATTCAACTTGAAATTTCTGTTGAGAAGTAAAGTACAGTAGATTAAACTACACAAGAAATATAAAACTGACATGATAATGGGTTCTGAAGCTCTGGGTCAGTTGGTATAAGTCTGTTACTTCTCAACCATACTACAATTATGAAGCAGTTCTATGTCTACACTCACCACAGCTACATCACACAGATAATAAACTACCGTACTTATTCCACTTTCTTTCATTTTGAAAGTTTATAATCCCTCCAGAAGGAAGTGTGGAAATAATTTGTAGCTGTAACCCTCCTTAAGAGATTTAGTCATGAAGTGGAATACAAAAAAGTAGAATTGTTAATCACATATCTGTCTCACTTGCTCATCTCTAAACTGTGAAATTTAAGAGGTATGAAATGTAGAATGGTTGATGTAATTACCTGGTATATTTACTTGTTTATGTATAAACAACATAAAAACAAAGAAAAATTTCTTAAAATTACCCTATACAGTACAATATTTTCAGGTACTGAAGGACAGGAGGAGGGAAGAACTATTGCAAGCAATTGTATCCAACTTTTTGACTTATACAAACTACTTTATGCATGACTGGGAAAATATCCCTTAGACTCACTAACCTCACAGACTTCAGCAATGGCTTCCTGGTCAATAACAGAGTTGTCGTGGTCATAGGGTGGTGGGAACAGGTAGGCAGGCAAGTCCTTCTGGAACCACTCGTGTTTTCTGACAAAAGAAAATGGTTTGATATTTCTTGAAACTTACTTTTTACAATTTTGAAAATATAGCTCAGAAATAATTATTGTAAGTACTGAACTGTATCTACTACTGTACAGTATACCTGATAATCAGCCTCTCATATTCATTCCTATCAATTTATACCTCGTCCTCCTCTCTATTCCTCTCCTTAAATAGAAGAAAACAGCAAAAGCTGCACAATAATAAAGGATATTATTCTTATTTTGTTGTTGTTCTTAATAAGTTGACTTGAAGATTGCCTTTTCTATTGTTTTCCAAGTGAGTTTTTGTTCACAGTTTCAGTGAAGTGCCAACATCATCCTGGGATCAGACACTGGGATGGGATACTGGTCCCAATATCTAGAAGCCAGGATTTTGCCTATCTGAACTAACCTTATCGTAATACCAACAACAACACAAATGCATTCATTGATTTATATTCCCTGCCAATACATGTATTGTATTTAGATACAGCCGATTTACAAGCTGTGGCTAACGGCTGTGAATATGATATTAACTGTGGAAACCTATCTGCCATATATACGGTATATAAATATATATATATGTAGTTTTGGTGTGTAGCTGCTCACTTGATATCCTCAATAGTAGCTCTCTTCATGGGATCAACCATTAACATGTATAGTAGAAGTCTCACAACACTCTGGTTCAAGTAGTCTGGAATCTGGAACACACCAGCTGCAATACAATGTCCCAATTTGTTACTGTCTATACTCATATATGTATAGAGTATTTCACAAAATTACAGTAACTACAGTACACTGAACAGCATATCTTATAACTGCTAAGCCTCTTCAAACAATTTCCAGCCAACTGTAAAGATGAAATTGTCTTTAGTGAAAGATTACAGCACACTATCATTAAGAAATGTCAGAAAAAGAAACACACAATACAAGTCTATGAAAAATATAAAGGAGAGCACATTCTTATTAAAATTATTATTAATATTTTTATATACACATATAATTTTTTAAGATTGTGGAAATGTAAAGGGATAATATATAGAAGAACTTACACTTAATTTTCCTTATGATACCACATGATACCACATGACCAGACATCCACCTGTAAAACACAATATTATCTATATTATGACACCTATGTATTTTAATAAATAATATCATCATATATTCACTGTTTCTTCATCAAGCAGTTAAAAATTACTCCCAAAATCACTACAGTCTGGCACTAATGTCTATATCATTATAGAGATAGAAAAAATTACAAACAAGAAGGTAGACCATCAAGCTTTTGTTATTAAGTCATCTTGCTATAAACCATGCAATAAAAACAAATATAAAAGTGCTGTATGTTTACCTCAGGTCCAGCATACAGCTTGCCTGAGATAACCTCTGGTGAAGCGTAGTTTGGAGAGCCACAACTGGTACGCAAGAACTCCCCATCAACCATGATATTTGACAGTCCTGCAATCCATAAAACATATCTAATTTATTTTAAAAACTATTTATTCACCTATTTGCCAATCACTGGTCACTGTTATCTCTTACGAGATGAACAAAACACAAACCATCCAAACCCTATTGTGACACATTAGAATTTCCTTGTCCCAGTCCATGCCACACTCCCTCATGTAAGCACCACTGACACTTGGTCTCCAACTTTCACCCACCAACTCACTCTAATAATACAGTTGTCAACTTTTCCCTTTCAAATCTCTCGTTGTGGCAAAATATCTGCCAAATGCATCAAGGCCCTACACTATAAATCATATTATTCATTACAGATTTTCCCATAACAGCACTCACCAAAGTCTGCAATCCTGACGTGAAGGTTGTGGTCGAGGAGGAGATTCTCTGGCTTGAGGTCACGGTGAACCACCATATGACGGTGGCAGTAGTCAACCCCTGAAATTATCTGCTGGAAGAACCTTCGAGCTTCTGACTCCTTCAGCTGGAATGAGATGACATGGTGGTTACAAAACAAGAACTGTATAACTACCAGCAAAGTGTTGAAACAAACAGTAGAAAAAGGATAGGGAGTAGGAGTCTGTCTTTTTAAACATGAGGTACTGTATGCAGATAAAGCATTACCGGTATTAGTGGCATGCTCTGAAATCATTTGAAAGACTGACTGTGGGGTTTTGAGAGTAAATTTGACTAAGTAGAGGGTGCGAATAGTCGAGAAGATAAGTAAGAATTTAATTTGAAGGCAATTGGTGAAGAACTCAAATTTTTTAAAGAATTAAAGTAACTAGGGGAAAATCTGGATAAGGGGTGTGAAAGCTATGTACACAAGAACAAGAACAAGAACAATAATTACGATAAGACCTAGAGCTCTCTGCTTAGGCCGGAGCTAAAAACAGTTGAACCATAATATTTCACCAGGATTAAATATTGTAGTAGCAATTTATCAGAAAAGTCAGAGTGAAGAGGTGTGTACTCTGTACAGTGTTAATTTGCTCTGTACTGTACATTTTACTGTATGTATACTGTACTTTATTTAGGTTAGATAAAGTATTACTGAACATTTATTATAGATTATAAACTAATCTTGCCCTTTTGCTTGATATAATCAAAAAGTTCTCCTCCTGAAGCATATTCCATCGTCATAAAGATGTCAGTGGGGGTACTAATTACCTGGTACCTGAAAAACAGAAACACTGTATATTATGGGAATAAATCAAATACTGTAACCCAAACCAAAATAAAAAAGACCACAGTAGCAACGAACGACAAATCAATATCCAGAGTGTTACTGTGGCTAGTGAGTTTTACATCTATCTATGTGGAGGCAGAACAATTAAAGTTCACCAAGAAAGAGAGTTCATGACTAACTTCAGGGCAGCCATGATTACAGTACAACTTACAGTTTTATGATATGAGGGTGACGAAACAGCTTGAGAATGGTGATCTCTCTCTTGATCTTGCTAACCATGTCCAGATTCTTGATTGTTCTGCGGTTGAGGATCTTGATTGCCACCTTGGTTCCCGTAAGAATGTGTTCGCCAGCCATCTACCATTATGGAAACATGATGATAAAATATTATATAGACTAATCATTTGGTAGTTGTGACATTATGTTATACTTCAAATGGGATGGTGATGACAGGAACCATAGTATGGCCTACATGTTTAACCACAGTGTCGGAACATTATTAAACAGTACATAAAAAAAAAAATTCTTATCAACTAATACTGAATGGTACAAAATAGTGGGTAATGATACTAAAATATACAATATAGTGAACTCAGTACTTTTGTACTATTACCAAAACATACTCCCAAAATACATTTCTAACCTCGACTATCACTAAAATCATTCACTTCAGTAAATATTGAAAGAATAGCCGTTATTGCGTACAGATTTTCTACCTTCATTACCCGCTTATTTAGACCATTCTAAGACTAATTTCTTCTATGGCATTTCCTCTGCAAATGCCCCATTTCCAAATGGGACATTTTAAAATTAGCCTGACCTAACCTAACCTAGACAACATCAGACTACTGGGACATAACCTGGGCAAACTACTGGGAAATAATCCTGGTAAATTACACTGCTATAAAATTGCAATTCTTTCAATTAATACCCTTACTTCTAACTTAGGCAGACTTATAATGACCGATCATCATCCAAAAATTGATTGAAAGCTGTCAACAAATTTAGAGATAGCTTGGTTCACCATCCAACCAACACACACACAAACAAACACGAGAGAGAAAACATATATATTATAACCTTACATAGACTCCATTTGCAAAGATAGAATAACAAAAACTAAATGGATAGATAAAGAATGTGCAATGTGTGTGTTCCATAATATTGTGAGCATAAAATAAATAACTTAACCACAGAGACTAAGTTTAAGAATACACTACTCCTACTTTAAGGTTACGTTAGGTTAAGTTAAGTAACATTGGAAATAACACCAATGAATTTATATTACGAGTTACTGTAAGGAAGTCCAATAATCGGTGACCTTGTTTGCAACATTTAGGTTAGTTAGAATTAAATAACTTAGACCTTTCCGTAATATCTTAATTAAAACGTTCATATTATAATACAATACTCACATTTAACTTTACCAAAGGTCCCAGCTCCCAGAGTATTGCCAATCTGATAATGACCAATTATCATAAGAGTTATAGTTTGTGATCCAGGAGGTTGGCCTTGTATGCTTGTACAGACTCCATGGTGTGTGTGTGTGTTCGAGCCCTCCCCCATTACCCCCCCATTAATTAATCATTGAAAATCATTTTTTTATGTAATCGGAGGACACTCCTGAGGTTTCAGCGATAACACATATGTTAAAATTATTACTCTCAGACATAAGATGTCAGCGTGCATAGCGGCTAAACAAACA
Organism: Petrolisthes manimaculis; assembly: GCA_034508575.1. NCBI lineage: Eukaryota > Metazoa > Arthropoda > Malacostraca > Decapoda > Porcellanidae > Petrolisthes > Petrolisthes manimaculis. The sequence goes on along the minus strand of JAWZYT010000788.1, from coordinate 122,174 downwards.
GACAGACTGTTTTATATATATATATATATATATATATATATATATATATATATATATATATATATATATATATATATATATATATATATATATATATATATATATATATGAGCTGTTATTATATGATTTTGATGCAGTGTCAGGGTCCTATAAGTCCTTGCCATGTATAAACGCCTACCAACAAAATTTTAATTAATAGTGAACTTTGTGAATCCTGTGGTCGCTCCACGATCGAGTGGTCATGCTATTCATGCTGTCAGATATGACACATATATTTTTCTTTCTCTGCGAAATTCAAACTCCAGGAATTAATTAATGATAGGGAACATGCAAACTTCAGAGCCTGATTGCTGAAACGCATATGATTCTCAAGTGTTTTCTCTATGAAAATCTATATACATAAAGCCGAAATTCTGTCTGTCTGTGTGTGTGTCCTAGAGTGAAAATTTTTACATGAGTTTCATCGTTATAACCTGGGGAGTGATTTCGACCTATAAAAAAAATGTTTTTCAAAAATGTTTTTCAAAAAATGTTAGGAGGGTGATTCGAACCTTTGTATTAGGGACACGCACAAACTCTCTCTCCCATCAGTGTTGCCAATCGTAGGGTAATCGCCCTATATGTAGGGCATTTCGACCTCAAATCCATGTCTGTAGGGTAATTTTACTGAATCGTAACGAAACGTAGGACGTTTACAACATTTTGGTATAAGTGATAACATATTTTGCAACAACAAAATATCATATAAATTGAATAAATATTGCTACAAAATATTTATCACCTTCAACTACGTAAAAAATAAAACTCTTCAAAACTCAAGAGTAGGTAGTAGAAAATACTTCTCATGAATCTTGCAACTAATCTGGCAGCCAATGTAACTCATGAACAGGAATAGCCAATAGGACAGGTTCAGATTATCTAGATTAGATGTGAACAACTGAGCATGCTGTAGTCTTGTTTAGTGTAACAGCTGTATGGTATGCTTGTTTACCTTCTTTATTTACGAGTGCAAACAACAAAACACCAAACATAATGGCCGATACTATTATGTTGTTTAGTTATATCTTTTTACTACATTTCATTTACGGTTCATTTTGCACCACCGAACTGAGGCCTAATACTATTTAAACTGTATATATTCAAAAGAAAAAGAATATTTTTGTTTATATATTATTATAAATAAAACCTTCAAGTAGTTGAGGATTATTTTCATCCTAACTTGCTGAGAGAGAGAGAAAGTCTTTCTCTAAAAAGTTTTAAAATTATCACTGGGGGTTAAATAGAAGTTGGAGGACAGAGAAAGAATTAAATTGAGCAAAGGACGAAGAAAAGGAAACAGTCCCCCCTCTCTCTCTCTCGCTCTCTTTCTGAGAGCGAGAGAGAGAGAAATACGGTTGCTGCCCAGCTCAGGCCTTGTCACACCCTCTATCTTTGTACCAGCATTTTTCTTCGTCAATTTAAGCCTTCCTTCGTCCTCAAATTTCCTTTTCTTCGTCCTTTGCTCAATTTAATTCTTCCTCTGTCCTCCAACTTCTATTTAAAGACTTATGTTTCTATTAAAGAGGTTTGAGTGTCCATCGAGGATGTATAGGAGGAGGCGACATGCCCATATCTCACTAATAAACCCCCATTGATAATTTTAAAACATTTTTTTTTGTAAGCGGTGGACATTCCTGAGCTTTCAGCGATGACATTCATGTAAAAATTATTACTCTAGATGAAACAATACGGCCGTGTATAGTGGCTAAACAAACAGACAGACTGTTTTATATATATAGATAAATATACCATACTGTCTAGTGTAGCCTGGTGGTAAAGTGGATAAGGTGCTCGCCTCACGTCCTAGAGGTTCCGAGTTCGATTCTCTGCCTGACCATAATATTATAACTAATATTATATTTAATAATAAACTTTAAGTTACTATATATATACCATATACCATATTAATCTTTGCAGCCCGGTGGTGCAATGGTAGCACGCTCTGTAACAACAGGTCGGGTGGAAACAGTTGGATTTGTTTCCTTAAATGTGGTGTAATCCCTGTCGACCTAGCAGTGAATAGGGACGGGACTGGAATAGTCTCGGACTCCTTGGAATAAGGAAATGATGAGTGATCAAGACCAGCTGTGGGATAAAGAGACGTCTGGGATTTTCAATGATCCTGGCAACACGTCGAAGATCCCCCTGATCTACATCGTCGAAGAAGTGTCTAACTAAGTGTACTATATCGTCGAAGAAGTGTTACTATACTATATACTATACTAACATATACTAACATGTACTATACCAACACCTACATCGTCGTCAACTCACAACATAGAAGCTGCCAGACGGTGTAGCTGCTCTCCACTTGGTAAGATAGTGTACTATATACAATAGACGAGTGGGTAAAATACTATAAACTATACTATACCATACTACCTTAGACGAAATACAATACAATAGACGAAATATGGGGACAGGCTTGGGAGTGGGTAAAACACTATAAACCATACTACCTTAGACGAACTATGGGGACAGGCGTGGGAACCCAGCCACTGCGACTCAGTGCCGGTCCCAAGCCCGGATAAATGGGGAGGGTTACGTCACCAAATATGCCAAACCAAATATAAGAGTAATATACCATACCATACGTATAAGAAATATACCCATACCATACTATATATACTATGGAGGAAGCGTAAGAGAAAGGAGAGTGGAGGTGAGGATGGGATCTTTGACAGGTAAAGGGAGAGAGAGCTTGCAGATATGACGGAGAGAAGAAAGCTGGACGTACTGTGTGTGCAGGAAACAAAATGGCGGAGGATTTAATGTCGGGATAGTCGTAAAGGAAAAGTATATTGATAGCATATTGGAGGTAAGGAGGGTGTCTGAGTAATAAGTGTAAAGATGGAAATTGAGGGGGTCCTGATGAATGTTATCAGTGCATATGCCCCCCAAGTAGGGAGGAAAGGGTGGTTATTGGAGCGGATTTAAATGGCCATGTTGGAGAAGGGAATGGTGGTGATGAGGAGGTGATGGGAAAGTACGGTGTGGGAGAGAGAAACGCTGAAGGACAGATGCGGACGGAGATGGCTGTAGTGTAGAAGAAAGAGGAGCACAAGAGTGGAGGGGGGAGTACACAGGTTGACTATATCCTGTGTAGGAGAGGCAACTTGAAGGAGTTCGGCGATTGTAAAGTAGTGCCCGGGGAGAGTGTAGCAAAACAGCATAGGGTGCTGATTGGTAAGATGAGTCTGGAAATAAAGAAAAGGAAGGCAGTAAGGGCTGAACCGAGGATTAGGTGGTGGAAACTAAATGAGGATGAGTACAGCAGAAAATTTAGGGAAGAGGTGAGCCAGGTTTTGGGTGATAAGATAGAGGAGGACAGATGGGAAACTATCTCTGAAGTTGTGAGGCAGAAAGCAAAGAAGGTACTTGGGGTGACATCAGGACGGAGAAAAGAAGACAAGGAAACTTGGTGGTGGAATGAGGAAGTACAAGAGAGCATAAGTAAGAAGAAGCGGGCGAAAATGAAGTGGGATAGACAAATGGATGAAGAAAGTAAGCAGGAGTATAAGGAAATGCAGAGCACAGCAAAGAAGGAGGTGGCCAAGGCAAAGGACAGGGCATATGAGAAGCTGTACGAGAAGTTCGATAGTAGAGAAGGGGAAAAAGACCTTTACCGATTGGCCAGGCAGAGAGACAGAGCTGGACGGGATGTGCAGCATGTTAAAATGATAAAGGATGTAGATGGAAATATATTGACAAGTGAGGAGAGTGTATTAAGAAGGTGGAAGGAGTATTTTGAAGAGTTGATGAACATAGAAAATGTAAGGGAGAGAAGGTTGGAAGAGTTGGAAGAATGGAATGAGGAAGTGCAGGAAATCAGCATATAACTGGTGGAGATATTCGTTACAAACTTCGCTGTTTTCACGCGAGAACGGATACTTAAGATACTAATTAAGAACACATGTTATAACTACGTAAGTGATAAATTGCTGGAAAATACAGCATATTTCAAAACTACTAATGCCAGTGATATGGAAACTTTTTTTTTTATTCTCCACTAACGTTAAACATCCTGCTGAAATCCATACTCAAAGTGTGGTGTATACACAGTAATGAGAATATCTTTACACACAATAAACACACACACACACAAGTAAGGGCTAGTTGTGTGTGTGTGTGTGTTGGGCGGGATAAGTATTTTTTTTTGTGTGGTTGGTCAGGGCTGGACCTTGAGAGTTGAGAGACATCTATCATGAGTGACTACGCAACACTCATCCCGCCTCAGCACGTAGTAGTAAGCAAGGCCAAGAGATATACTAGGTCGGGACACTAAACCCCCCATACAGGGTATCAATTTCAGGGGGAGAAGCTTCCTACCCTTTCCAGTACGTCACAGACCATAGAAGGAAAACGAGATATTGAAGTAGACATTAGAGGGCGAACAAAAATATTTGCCAGGAAATCTGTTGAGAACTTGAGAGATAATTATATTTTGTATTTGGAATTCGGAGAGAGAGAGAGAGAGAGAGAGAGAGAGAGAGAGAGAGAGATGCATTAGAAGAAATTGACACATAAACATTATATAAACAATTCATACAGACACACTATATATAACAATAAGTCATATGCGTATTAACAAGTGTCTGTTAATAAAAATACTATTAATAATAAAAGTAAGAATAGTAATAGAAGAGAATCAAACAGGCAGAATAACAAGAGAGAAAGAGAGAAATTGTGTATGTGTGGATGTGCAGAGAGAGAGAGAGAGTGAAGGAAAATCTGATAATTATCCCATGGGAACAGAGTCACATGCATTAATTCCTATTAATGATTTTGAAATACCGCCCTACACTGTATATCCATTTGAAAGCAGAGCGGGAAACCTTCACTGATGGACAGCCAATAGTCAACTTCCCTTATAGCTACGTCACAGATTCACTCACCCTCCTGGTGGGAGGTGAGGAGCGCGAGTGTCCTGACCTCTATATCTCTTGGCCTTGGTAGTAAGTAGTCAGTCAGTAGTCACGTCAACTCACCAGTGTTGCTGCCAACCTTGAAAAAATATCCCCAAATTTAGAGAATCGGTGGTCCGAATGGGGAAAATGTCTCTTATTTTTTGGGAATTTTGGCCTTTGTACGATTACTACGTAACACAAAAAAGTAAACACTTAATATATAAAGTGCTTAAAAGAGTAAGAGTTTTACAGTTTAGGTACCAGTTTTATTCATGGTTAAGTTGTGCACAATGCACATAACAGAAATATGTATGATGGACATGGTCGAGTATACACATTCTTTTTTTCATTTTGATGTTTTTTCCTACCTTCAGACTACAAAATATAAATTATATTTTTTTTTATTAATTAAATAACGTGTGAGTAACCTCTACTACAACATTGCTGCCTTGTAATTTTATAATATACACTTTATAGCGCTATTTCATAAAACAATTTTTTTTAATGATTCCCACAAAATGAGATAAGTTATCATAAAATGGGGTATTTTGGAGAATTTTTGCTCGAGGATTCAAGGAATTATGGAGCACTTTGATTGGCAGAATGGCAACTCTGCAACTCAGTTCTTGACGCAACAACAGCTGGGAGGGATACATCGGTAGTTACCCTCCTTCAACTTATCTTAATTTAATATCTTTCCATCGTCGTCGCTGCTTTGGGCCACTCTTAACGATAAAGATGGTTGCACAAGACGGAAATAATACCAGTTCCCAACATGAGGAGGAACTCAAAGTCTACAGCTTAGAAGAAGTAGCCAAACACAAGACCAGGGACTCGTGTTGGTTGGTTATACACGATAAGGTCTACGATGTTAGCAAGTTTTTGGACGAGGTGAGTGTGCAAATTTAATTAATGTGTTTAATTTTATACGTTAGGTGAGTGGGTTTAATTTTGTAGGTGAGTTTGACTTAACGAGTGGGTAGGTTTAATTTCGTAGGGGAATGAAATTCAACGAGTGGGTTTAATATATATATTTTTTTTTGGCTACAGTAATGTGAAATATAGTCAGGAAATTAGAATTATACGAGTCCTTCAAATATTGCCACGAAACACACAATCCTAAATGGAAGGAGCTTGTTTCATTCATGCCGTGGCCAGGAGGAATCAGAAGCCTCCAGTTTTCTTTCATACACGATCACAAGGTCCTTAATATTATAGGTTACAGTACAGTAAATGGGTGGTGGTGGAATGGAAGAAGCAGAAGTAATGTTCTGGTAATTTCTGAGATTGTCGAGATAAAAAGGCAGCATGAGATCTGTCAATTTGTTTGGTAGCCTAATTACGGTTATAACTATATATCATTACCCTCGCAAATGCATCATAACACTCCATACTTCTTACATGTACACTGTCCTAACCTAGACTGCAGCAGACTACTGGGACCTAACCTGGGCAAACTATCAGGAAATAACCATGGTAAAGTACAGGAAATAATCTGGGCGAAATACAGGGACCTAGCCAGATTTGGCAACACTGTTACAAATTGGCAATAGTCTAAATAAATACCAACCTAAGTATGCCAGTTAGGCCCCAATAATGCCATGGTTAGGACCAATCAAAGTATGCCATGGCTTGATCGAAGTTAAGTTAAGGAAGGTCAGGTCAGGCTAGGTTATGCTGGCTTAGGTTGGATTAGACAAAACATGGCTCAGATTTTACAAGTTTCATCATTATGGTTTTGCCCAAACTTGCCTCCAATCTCCTATATTTTGGATTTATGATTGGTCATCAACCAAATAACAAAGTCAAATATGCTATATTGCATAAATATTTATGATCATGTACACAGTTTCATGTAATAAATTGTTTACATTTTAATGTTTATCAAGTGCTATCAATATTTTAAATCTAGGGGAAAAGTATATACATATTTTGACTCAGGAGTAGGTTGGGTGAAATGCGCATCTCTTTGTAACATTTTGTTAAACCTGGGGAGTGTGGCTGGTTGGGCGAAATGCCCCTCAGGTTGGCCAAGTAGGTCCGACGAAATGCCAAGTTGGGTGAAGCAGTCCGATGAAACGCCCTGTGTGATAGGCGCTTAAGGGTATGGCAAGTTTTATTGTTTAAGCACACACTAGCGAACAATTGTGCATACTGTACTGTGAATTACAAGTTTTTTTTATTCTCTATTAATCCCTAGATGACATGGGGAAATTTCTGAAATTATTCTATTGAGTGGATCATGTTATATTTATTGAAAGTTAGGTTAGGTTGGTTCTGTAGTAATGTTCTTTTCGATCTTCTTTTCCCTTTTGCCTCTCAAATTCATTCTCGTACATTTTTTCACCACTCTTGTAGATAGTCCAAATATTTCTACATGCCCATACCATCTAATAAAACTTTCCTCTGTTCTTTGATTTCAGTGTTTCTCACCCTGTCAGTTTTTCCGACTAAATACACTTCCAGCATAACCATCTCTAATGCTCTTACTCTCGATTTCTTGTAGCCTCTTTATTCCACTACAAATTTTTCCAAATGTATGATAGTGTGAGTATTATTCCTCCCTTGTGCAGTCCTCTTGTAGTTACTGCACTTGATATTCTAGTTCCAGCCAGTGCTTTCATCTCCTGGTACTACAATACAGAGGGGTAGTGAGGATTGATTAATTGATATTAGGCACTGCAATAGCGAGGTCATATAATACCAGTAAAATGTGATAGAAAGGTGAGACAACAAGCAGTAAGAAAATAGAAAATATAGAGGGACAGCTGAAAAACTTTAAGCTAGTGGCTGGGCCTGATGGAGTGCCAAAACCCTTGAGGTATTGCCCTCATCACTAAAGCAGGCAATACCCATAGTGAGGGTTTGGGACCCTACTGTGCCTGCTCTCTATTATGATACCCCACCAAAGTTGGGAAATTCTCGGACACAAATATGAATATAGAGAACAAGTAATGTTGAGTTGAATTGGCAAAGCGGTTAATATTTGTTCAAGTACGGTATACTAATGGTCTGTAGTATCGGTATCAGCTAAACATACCTCATATTGATACTGTACCTCAAAAACTAGGCAATACTGATACATGAGTGTGTACTTACTATGAAGCAACAGTGTCAGATTATGATAATATACTACTGTACTGTACTGTGCAAAGTGCAAGCATTGTACTCTAATTATAGTAAGAAAATGATAATACTGTACTGGTTTATTTCTTTGTACAGTACAGTGCTTTGCACATGGTGTTGAAGGATGTGATTGAAATTTTTAAGCTTGTTGTACTGTATCTTGTCTCATTGACTCCTTGTCATGATTACTGAATAAAAGTAGTAGTTGCATTGTCATCCTGAATATTCATTCCTCATCTGTGTCACTTGTCATTCTTCTCAGGCAAAATATTTACTGTCAATGTTGTACAGCATGATACTTTTACTGCAGTTAAGTTCTGTAGTGTACCACTCTTTCCTATTCCTGTACTGTACAGAATGTAATTATTATGAATCTGATAAACTGCAGTACAGTAGTGTTATTATCCAGACAAAGCGCAGTTATTGGGTTGATGACTTGGAAGGGAATTTAATGACCTTGAAATACATACAGGTTAAAGATGAGCTGAGCTAGCCACTTTTGAGTAACTTGAGAGTGAATTTGTACTTAAGAAATGCAGTATCAGAAGTGAAAGTTGAAATTTAGGCTATGTAACCAGTTCCATGACCTTGGGTCCTTTATCTGAAGATGCTTTCTACTTGCATCACTAAGGTTGTTTACTAATATTATACCTGTACTGTACAGTATATACAGTACTTAATAATTATAGAGTGATTCTTGAAAGCATGTGATTCACAGACAGACAGACTCTCTCACCTTGTGTGGACCGTAAGGACTGTTGTGGTCCATGTATCTAAGTAACTTTTTTCTGTCTGTCTGTTTGTCCCCATTTCTCATCTTCTCTCCACACCCTTTACTCTCCCCATCCCCCTATCAGCCCGTCCTACTCTGTTTACTGACTCAAGGTCGTACCCTCCCTCTCCCTCCCTGCTAGCTCATCATGACTGTCATCTTTTTATTTCCCAGTCTGAATAGAGTTCACTTTGTATAAAATAGGCAGAGATGTGCTGGGGAATTAAGCATGAGGTTTATATTATGTGTAAAGAAATTTGATATAAATGAATAATAAACTGCTTGTGGTAGTGGGAAAATGCAAGTACGTACTTTATTCCTTAATATATATCTTTGCTTATAAATATAAGTTACATGTATACTGACTGTTATGGTTGATGTTTTTAATACAGTAATATCATTTGTCAGTCATTAGCCTCAGCTAAAACAGTACCCGTGTAGTGCACATTAGGAATAGTACGGTACAGTATATGTTGGAATGAGATAGTTGTGTTGCTGGACCATATTGTCTATTGTATTAAGTTACTGCACAGTATAAGTACATTCAATGATTAATTAAGTACTGTACTTGCTCTGACTTGGGCTCAATTCTTGGCATCATTTGGATCTTGTGTCGAGTGTATTATTTGATTCCTTTTAACCCCTACAAAGTTTTCCTTGAACCTTGATAATAAATATGTATAAAAACCTGCCTGCACTTTAACAAGGACTGTGATGTAGCAGGGTAACATGACCAGTGGCAGTGTAGTGGTTATGATGATGTGTCTATTTTGATAATGTGATGATGGTGTTGTCATGGTGAAAGTGCCAATTGAGACTTGGTGTGAGATAGTCGTGGGAGGTAAAGAAACCCTGGGTATATATATGGGAGGAATAATCAGATACAGAACATTGAATGGTAGTCAGGTCCTATCATATGTTGAGAGTATAATAATTAATATATGAGTTGCCTATGGGAGTTAAAAAAAGGTGTGGCTCAACAAGGTGGGATTGGAGAACGATGGGTTATGTATGAGAGGTGTTAATGGGAGTGTGAAGGCAATTGGTGTTGAGAGTGGGATGTATTTACAGTACATCAAGGTGGTTTGGACACAAGAGAAATGTGCAAAGTGGGAAGTTTATGAGGAAGGTGTATGGGAGTGAAATTGAAGGTCCAGGGTGAAACCACCAGTCAGATGAGTGAACAAGCAGGAGAAAGTACAGTGCATAAGGAGGGCTTGAGCAAGAGGGGGAGTTAAAGAAAGGAATGAGGATTCAGGTTGTAGATACAATACATTGGTAGATAGATTTGGGCAAAAAAAATCATCACGTATTGCCTAAATAAGTATCAGAGATGAGATTGAGGCATTGCCTAAGCTGACACTCATAACTGCCTCATATTTGAAACTAGAAGTGCACTATCTCCTACAGGACATTGAGTGTAAATTTTCAGTAAAACTTTAGGCTAAGGTACCGTATATAGTGTATGTAAAAATATATTTATTTTTCATGCTTTTGAGTATGTATCAAATATATTTTAGAATTGTGATAAGATTGTATACTGTAATTTATTTAAATATATCCTATTACAGTATCATAGGTATTTATTTGTGTTTTTTTCTGGCGATGCATATGTTTGTGTACGATCAGAGTAACAGAAAGTTTATTGATAAAGCATATTAGAGGTGATGGACATTCTTACAATATAACATTTCCTGGTATTACAGCATCCTGGTGGAGAGGAGGTGTTGCTAGAGCAGTCCGGGAGCAATGGCACCGAGAGCTTTGAGGACGTGGGTCACTCAACTGATGCCCGTGAGATGATGAAAGAGTACCTTATTGGGGAACTAACTGAGGTGACTGCTCACATTATTTGCTTTATAATATTATTGTTTTTACCATCTTTCTTTTGTCTCTTACTCCTCTTCCTGGCATCTTTCTGTCCATCCTTCTCCACCTAGCCTTGTTCCTTCATTTCCCCTCTCTTGCCACCCACTCGTGTTCTCTTGTCCTACCTTTCCATTTAATGCTGACTGATGTTCACTCCAATTACCAATATTCTTGTCACCTCTCCACAGCTAACTTATCAATGCCAAGGCACATGATGCCTCAATTGCTGATTTGTGCTACTGCAGTTCAGCTTTTAATCATGGGGTTACTTCTAGTTTGCATTATTACTTTCAGTATAACTAGCAAGCCAAGAGAAATTGCCAGCTGAAAATTTAGAACATTAAATTAAAAAATTTATTGTTAAAAAGGTTGAGGTGCAAAAACTTTGCAATCAATACAGTACACTCTGTGACTACATTTTTCCTGTACCACTGTTGTATTATTCCATTCATCCTTGTATCTCATACAAGGTATAATTATGTACATTTTGCAGTTGCTTAGTGCTGCCATATGTTATTCTGTATACAGTAGCTGCCATCAGTCTCAATAGTTTGAGCTGCTTTCTAGAAGTCACCTGTTCTTAAATAAACAGTCAGTTGTTGTGTACTGTACTACCAGGCTGACAGGTCTTCCCTGCTGTAAATTTCAACCATTAACTACTCTACTGATATCTTGGCTGTAATGAAATTTTTAATTTTACTGATATTTATGCATTGTGTAGGTACCATGTGCAGGTATAGGGGTGACATACCCAATATATATTATTGTCACTGGGTGGGTAAATAGTGTACATTTTGATGATAGATGAATAAACTTGACTTTGATTGAGTTAGTGTGATATCTTGTGATACCATATATAATTTTTTCATAAAATGTTATAGAAGTAATTTCTATGTTTTAACATTAATATAATTTTACTTGTGTCACTACAGGAAGATAAGAAATTCACCAAAGATAATGGACCTAAACCTTGGGCATACTCAAGTTCATCTGACCAGAAGTAAGGACATGTCTTTATTTTTCTATTATAAAAAGCATACAGTAGGTTCACTTATTGCACTCCTATTAGGACAGCAGAGGCACTTATGTAAAAAGAAATCTCACAGTATGAATACATCTTTGTAAGGGGAAAATTACTTATGGGCGGCCACTGCCTCACACTGACAATATACAGAGATCTATTATGCCAATATGCAGGGTACAGTACAGTATTTGGTAATTGTGATTTGATTAATTATGAGTCACAGTAGCAATGAATATAAGTTGTTACCAAAGAAATAGCTGTACAGAAGCACACTAGAGGTGATAGATGGAGTTCCAAGGCTGGCTGTGACACTATGTCGGCCTCCACGCTGCCACTACCCTCACCCGCCACCAAAAAAACATTCCTACTAACACTACATTCAATGTTGATCTCATTCACTTTGTTCATAAACCCTTCAAAGTCAAGGGTGGACACAACTGGATGCATAATGAAGATCATTCCATCAATATGCTCAAATCTGCATCCAAATTGTGTGTGTACAGTATATATATGTATATATAACACAGGGACATGTAATTATATGTTACTTATATCCTTTAAATATAAATCTATCTATCTATCTATAGCTCTGACGCCTCGCTCCCTCCGGGAACTCCCCCCAAGGGTGTGGCCACGGCAGAAGAGTCTCCATCTTTCCCTGTTCAAACACTCCCTCCTTACTTGGTCCAGCCCTCCCCTCCCCCTCACATTTCTCTCCTTTACATTCTGTTCTGCCATCTAACTGACATTAAAATTACGTTTCCAGCAATAATTCCTATCTTATACCACCATGACATGCAGGAGGATTTTATCTACATCATCCACCCATTTTTAATCATGGTAGCATAATATTTATAAATAAATATCGGCATATAAAAAAAGTTATATAAACATTTTTAGCTACTTGTATCACTTCAACTCGTATTTAATCGTATATTTTTTAATGATATGGATATTTTTTTCACGATAAAAGTAATCCTCTATCATTATTCTTGGAAAGGCTGCGGATTTGGGTCACTCTTGGCCACAAAAATGCGAGTTGTGGAGGCATCACGTGTAATAAAATAAAATGGTGCTGTGCTGTTTTGGGGTGCTACGTGCAATAGGTGAATCTCACATTGAGAATACGCGTAATGAGTGAACCTACTGTACCATATATATCATTAAGGATGTTGAATAAGACTATGATCCTGTAATAACAAACTATAGATTAATTATTTTGATATGCTTTGAGCTAGAATTAGGTTATCTGTATAATATGGGTAAGGTTTCTGTATGAATGGAGATTTATTCAATTAGAAAACTTTACATCTGTAATTAATGCATAGCAGGTTTTTGCATGGACTTTGCAGGACTGTCAAGTAGTAGATGACAATAGGCCTATGTGAAATAAACTTCGCTAAGTGTGACTAAGGTATATTACTGTTATAGCTGATAACCATAATGTTGTTTGAATATGAATATAATTTTAGTAAATTTTGCTGCAAATTTGTCCGAAAACATAATTAAGATCATAGATTTGTATCCTAAATCTAGTGGTTCAGTAAATAGATAGACTGATAAAAGTTGGTTTGTTGCTCGACTTTAATGTCAAAAGGTACACCACAGTGGACAGTGCTTGCCACCAGGTGCGTACAAGTGTGTTACAGTCATTTTACCATGGTATGGTATTTATCAGGCTGTTTTACATGTACAATATCCCTCCTTTCTGAGTTGTGGTCATCTTCTCTTTGGAAATTTAGTGAAACTATTCCTATTTTGCTAGAGATGTAAAAAAAAAAAAAAGTAATTTCCTTTGCACCTTAATCTTTTATTTCCTTTCTGGCTGCTGTTGTAGACAGACACTGCTCTTCATCTAAGTCTACAACAGTGGTGTTCCTCGAGGGTTTTCCCCTGCTGTACTTCTTGCTCTATCCACTCAGTTCCACCAAGTTTGACAACCATCAGTACCCACCGTTTATTGCTATGTCACCCAATGTAGTAGCATTCTTAATGTTTGACCTCTTGTTCATATTTGCTTGGGACAAAGAATCCTTGTGGTTATCAACTCTTCCAAAAGACATTTCCTTTATAATTTTTTTTGCTGTTATCTTCCACATAATTATCTCCTCTTTTTTAGTAATACAGCTTAATCTCCTCTTCACGTACTGTACTGTACAGTACTTGGTTTTCTCTCTCTCCCTTGCTGCTAATTACCTTGACACTGATGACTCAACCTGTCTCCTTGCCAATATCTAAAAAAAGAAAAAACCTGTCGGTAGCCAAAATCCGAGACTGTGAATCAGTCTATCTTCCTCTACACTATAACATACACTGTCTGTCTGATTAGCAATTACAGTAAGTGTGTCAGTTCTTTCACGGGTATGTGAAAGTATCGGCATATGTGTGGAAGAAAAAAATATAGGTTGTTTTAGGATGTGTGGGACTAGCCTGCATTTTTCACCGTCTTTGCAGCTCGTGGCGTTGGTGTGGGGCAAGTGTGGCTGTGTGTGTGGCAGCCCTTATGGTGTACCGAGCACTTACCCGCTAAACAGCTTCATTGAATCCCAGTGTGAGACGGATCAGTGAGGACTCCCTTTTTGACATCTTCTTTGCAGTTCGTGGCGATCATGGCTGGTTCCAATGGGCTTGGCGTGTGTTGCCTCCTTGATCTACCGCTTGTATGCACTACCCCAGGCCAGCTAAGGCAACTCCAAAATAACCCATATATCAAGGCAACACCATGTTTTCCACCCTGTTTCCAGGTGAGGCAGTGTAGTGTCAGCATTAATACTTGTCTACAGGGTGACTCAGTGATTTGAAAAATATTCAACTTTTAGTAATGAGAGTGATATTTTTGTATAAGCTGAAGGAGTTTACGAAAATTTGAAATTAGTATAATCATAAAACAGATTCAAAATGATTTGACAGCACAATAATGTTTTGCCATTGTTAGTAGCAAAGTTTGATTTTCATGTACAATATTATAATTGAAATGATAACCTTGAAATGAGAAAAAAAAAAAAATTTGCTTTCCACACAAATATTCTCACTGGTTGCTTTGAAATTTCCATCACCAAGGGATTGATACTAGTCTTACAGTATTCATACCATAGGCTGTACAGGGTTACCTATATTTTCATTCCATAGATGACGGAAGCAACCAGTTTACTCATGGAGTGATGAACACAAAATATGATTACCTCTTTTCTGTGACAATGTTTCCCAGATGTCCCAAAATACCACTACAATACTTGGGTATTCAACATTTGAAGTGCTCTTAAATTGCTCTCAAAGAATATTTACCGTGAGGACTTGTAAATCCAGTAATGTGAAGTTATCTCCATCAAAGATCATTTGTTGAAGCACCTCACAGCCAAGAGGTTTGATTTACTATGCTTGTGCAAGGATATGCTTTGAGAATGTCAAATATATTAGGGGTTATCACATTGGGATATTTTCCTCCATCCTCTTATCAAATTAAGGCTTCCTCTATCTTTAACTCCCTTTCAGAGGGGTTGGAGATATACATAAATCTGGAAGAAGCAGGTTTGCCACAAGAATCAATGAAAATGTCCCAATGTGGTAGATACCTGCCTTGCCAAGCATCACAGTTACTTCAGTTTTATTTTATTTTATTTTATTTTTTTCAAGCCCACTGCAGTAGTGTGTCACACTTTTTTCATAGTTTGTCCTGTTTATGGTATATTTTACAGAAGGAACATAGTTTTAGGTATTAGTATATCTGTGAGTGTAGTAAGAGTTTATGTAAGCTTCAAAAGCATTGAGGCTGTGGAAGGATACACTATCCATACAGGGGATATTTCATATAAATCAAATGTTGAAATAACACTTCTCTTGAATATAAGTTATTCTTTAGTATGTGACCCTTAAAAGTGTTAGGGAAGTACACTTTTTATATATCATCATAATATTCTTGTGGAACAAATTAATTGTGCTATATTTTATGTTGGGTAGAGTAACAACGGCTGTGTTAAGAAAGTATATAGTGTGCCATTTTTATGTGGTAAAGTCATGGCAGCCATATTCCTTTCTAGGGAGATTGGCTCTACTTGTTAATATTGCCATTGTTGGAGACACAGATTTTTTCACAATTATACACATCACTGCCAGATGTGCAACCACTGTTGAAATAGTGGATATCAAAACTGTTAATACAGATTGACTCCATTTCCTCCCTTTCCCCCGGGAAACTCTACTCATACTATTTTAGGATAGGATGAATGAAGAAAGTAGTGTGTGTTTGATACACTTTGTGTTTTTCTCCCAGTTTATGACAAGTAGAGGTGTGTTTATGAATGCCCCTGCGGCTTGAGGCTGGCTAGACTAGATGCTGGGACATTAAAAAACAGTCCAGGTCGACCATTGGAGACTGACTACAACAACAACAAAGATGGCGGAAAACAGATATTTTGAATTTTGCTACTCTTCCCTCTCGGAGCAATGGAAATTATTATTAACTTTTATTATTAACTCTTTTTTTATTATTAACTTTTAACTGAACCTTTAAGTTCAGTGTATTTACCTTGTTGCTTTAGACGCCATTTTTCAATATGTTTGTTTACATTGTGACGTCACTATCCGCCTTAAGACTGGGTCTAGCCTGCTCCAGAACTGGCTCGACTTGACTAGACCTGGACTCGAGGCGGACTAGAGTTTGGGACATGCAAAAAACACGATTGGGCGTCAGCCTCGAGGTGGTCTTAAGTTTGGGGCATTCATAAACGCGACTTAGCATACTCATCAGAATTTGCAGTATACATCTGGCAGTGGTGTGTTGGCGTGTCCAGGACTACTTTTTGTTTTGCAGTGTAATAGTTGGTTGTAAGAAGTAAATCCTGTTGTTATCAATCACATTCAGGTCACACACTCTAATTGCAGTGGAAAAAAATGTGCACTTTATTCTTCTGTAGTAGAGCCAATATATATATATATATATTTGTTGCAACAATGCAGAATTAAGCTCTTCTTTAATAAGAATTTATTAATGCCCTCTACAAAGTTGTTCAAGTGACTCTTACTTTATTTAATTTCCAAAGCTTGTAGCAAATAAGCACCTTTCTGTGACCATGCATTGGCTAACAGTCCTTGTCTGACCATTTGCAACATTTTGTACTAGCAATGCACTGGCTGTGTTATTGTCCATATATCTGCATTTTGTTCAATATAAATCAGTGGTTTCTAACCTTTTCAAGTGACTGTACACATTGAGTTTTCAAAATATTTATCCTATAATGTATTTTATAGCTCTGCATAGAAAATATTATCTTCTCATATCCCTGATTAAGGGCCACTGAATTATGAATCTTTAATTTTATTATCTTTTCAGTTGTTAGGGTCAAGTGAACACTAATATCCTATGGATTTTTTTTCTTTTTAAACATTGTTTGCCATGTGTATTTGTGCTTTACCTAAATGATGATTGTGGTACCACTTAGGTCAATTATGCTTTTTCTTTTTTCATAATTTTATTCCCCAAAACATGAAACTAGAAATTTATCCACTTCTCTGGCCTTGACACTAAGCAAATAGTTATCATCATTTATGCCATCATATTTACTAGTTTCACTGGATATCATTGTTTGCAACATTGAGCAATATTACTAATCGAATGACATAACCGACATAGGTTATGTCATTGTGACAAGGAGTGACTCTTCCTGACTTTTGTGGTTTTAGTTTAGATTCAGTAAATATGGTTCGTATCTTTCCTCCTGGCACAATTATTTAGCAAAAAAATGTATGCAGCTGTCTTGTTACATATTTATTTCATTTATGACTTCTACCACTTTAACAATACTGTAGTTATGTTCAATAACATTCATGAAAACATTTTAAATACTGAAGGATACTGTGATAGACCTATGGTTAATGACACTATATCTATAAAAATTTGCCGTACAGTGGCGCTCATGCAAGCAAGCAGATTCTTTCCACTGTACTTATGTGGTGTACTCTATAAATAACCCTCATTCTTATAAAGCAACCCAATTTTCTAACTAGTAATAATGATATATAAGTGTGGGAAAATGAGAAAAAAAAAAAATTGAAAGGTACACTCACCAGTGGGATGATTACTTAATTGCTCCAGTTTTGTTTTTAATTTTGTGTACCTATTATATTAGTTTTGTAACACCATCAGGTTGTTTGGTAATATTGAGTTATTTATAGTGTAAATTGCATATATTATGGTGGAAAATATCTGCCTTGTACAGGTATTATTTTATGCATTATTGAAGTGAATTGACTCCAGTAACCTGGAATTACAAGATTATCCTTAGGATACATTACCTGAATATGTTTCAATACATGAATGTTTGTACTGTGCTCATTTATGTCATTTTGAATGGTTGTTCAGATGACATACTTTTTTAACTGATGAATCATAGATGTGGCAGCTGAGTAAGCTTGTCCAATGTGCTGGCTACATTCTCATCAAGTATGATGTTGATTTCATTCTTTTCTTGAAAGGTAAATAACGGGAACCAGCGAGATTGGACAAGCTTATAGTACAGTGCAGAGGCCACATATATGATTCTTACCCTCAGCTGAAATTAATACATTTTATTCAATAATGCAACAACCAGTACTGTACCAGGCCTATATGTAAAGGGCATTTGGTACTAAGGTGCTATAAGAATGACATAAAAAAAGTAGATTGGCATATGGGGAAAAAATATATAAATCAAATTTTCGGCACCCTTGCAGCCCAATACATCATGCCACACCACGAGGCATTTTGGACCATGTATGTGTTCACGCAGCCTATAACAGTGATAGTTGTGAAGAGCATTGAAGCACCAGGTGCTGAAAATTTGGTAGAGCCTGTACATATTTACATGATAAGCATGGTCAGAAAGAGTTATAATTACGATGATCTTTTCGTGGGAAAAAATATAACTGGGAAATAATCATGTAGGGTACAGAACAACAAATAAATGGCTGAAAAATAAAAAGCCTGATTAATACATCCTTTCTATTATTTTCACCAGTCTTAGTTGCCTTACTAAATGAAATGTTCTGCATCAACCAACCTCTCATATCTAGTCACTAGGTGCTTCATGAAAAGGTGAACAATCAGGTTATCAGTCTACCAAAATACTTGTTAAAAAATCATGATCATCATTCATACCAGCCATTAGAAAATGTGAGAAAATGCTTATTTTAAAAGCCATTGACTGTGAAGGTTTTTCTACTGCTTGTATCCATATTGAATTAAAATTTAGTTATGTATACCAAAAGGAAAAATATGGCATGTAGCTGATGCTGTTAACATTGTGGTTAATTTCACTAAGAAAATTAT
This sequence comes from Petrolisthes manimaculis, assembly GCA_034508575.1. NCBI lineage: Eukaryota > Metazoa > Arthropoda > Malacostraca > Decapoda > Porcellanidae > Petrolisthes > Petrolisthes manimaculis. The sequence continues at coordinate 103,134 of JAWZYT010000788.1, read as the reverse complement.
AATTGATAATGTTACTATCAGTCTTGCATTTTTAAATTAATTTAAATACAATAATAATTAAATCACTGCATATTATTATTATTGTTATCATTATTATTGTTATTGGTAGTGGCGGGTGTAGGCCGCCTAATGGGTGTCTCCTCCACGACCACAGAACCAGCCACCACATCATAGAAGGTTCGGCTGTGGTGGAGGGATAAGAAGGTGAAGCAGATGGGAAAGAGGAAGGTGAGGGAGAAGGTCTTGACAGCCGACCTCACCACCGCACGGCACAGTCTGAGGGAAGTCACATCACTGGATCAGTTATCTGCTAAATAATTTTTATATACTGTACAGTATTCACCTAGTTATATTGGAATTCACTTCCTTCAGAGTTGGCATACCTAACAGACTGAATTAAAAATTGCTCTACACAGTGAAATTCAGCATTAATCCTCTGAAAGTAATGATAATTATTTGTACAATAATACGTGGGCAACATTCATATTCCCAAATGCATTTTGCTTATAAGAGAGTTAGTAGTGCATCAAAAACCAATGCCTAAGTATACAAAATTACATGAACAACTTGTCAGATGGTGGTGAAATTGGGAAATATAGGTTTTATGGGTTGCATAATTTTGTTTCTTGTAAGATGGCAATGTTTCCTATCAATCAGAATTTCTGATACAGTATACAGCAAGACCTTGCAGAGAATGACACATGTAGTCTGGCGAAATAGTAGTTATCCGTAAAACCGCTATCCGCGGGGCAAAGTTTAAGTACATTTTTTTTTCAAATTGGGACTGCTTCAAAGCAGAACACCCACTCATGGCAAGGAACATCAAAACAACACCCAGTACACAATACCACACACAATAGTATTGTCTCTTACACCCTGCCCACTCTAAACCAATCTCTAGAAACATTTCCATACTCAAATCACTCAAGAACAACACTCGGCTACTTGCATGACCTTCAGACATCCATCCACCCATCTAAATCCTCCCTTGCCCGATAGGACAGAGTACACCTGGTCATGTTGCTATGTGGCCACCACCCGGCCCTTCTACCATATCAGAAGCTGGATGGAGCCATTGTGGATCCCAGTCCAGGATGCAACACAGCACCCCATTCTATTATACACTTTATGGAAAACTGCAATGCACACTCGCCAACAAGACAACATACTCTCTGAGGGCACTGTGGGAAAGCCCGGTTCAGGTCATGGCCTTCCTCAGGGGCTCGGGGCTGCTCGACCAGACAGCTTGAGGAACTTCAACAACATTAACATGAGCACTTCCTGTCCAAGGTCTAAATAATGACTGTGACTTTTGCTTTTTACTCTATCTAGTATCACCAAGGAATTTAACGGAACATACAAATATATATTATACAAATGATAAAGTGACAATGACTTACCCAAGGTCAGTGGCGGGGTATATTAGGGCCTGGTCAGGGGTAGTAGGAGCCAGCCACTGACACCGCACCACCCGCAACCCCACCATCTTCTTTCCAGGTGTTGCTCCCCCAACACCACCTCCAGTCCCACGGTGCAGACACAGCGCCTGTTCATACATGCATGATTATTAACATTATCATCATCAGAGAGAGAGAGATGACTTTCAAGGCATTCACAACTTTAAATGTATGAATTTTGTTGGCATCCTCGTTTAATCTGTCTGTAACCGCTCAGTAAGGTCAACACAGAAGTGTGAAAGTTCAATATGTAATGATAATAAAATATTACCTTGATCAGAGCAGTCAAATTTCATCGTAAAATATCAATAGTCGTGACACTACTACCAATGTTCACAATGCTCGTAAATTGAAGATATTTGTTATAACTGACAGAAGATAAAGCCATCATCATCACAATGATTAACTTGGTGGGACCAACCTATGGAAATTTATTAGGCCTGATTTTAATATGTTACATTTTAAGAACATTGTGACATTTAAAACTTCACATTCAATGTAATTTACTCAAGTGTAAATACTATCATTAACGTTATGATGTAGAGCATGAAATATTAATTAAAACCAATATGCGCTGCTAATAGCTGGCATATACTAAACATTCATAGAGACATCTGACCGACACTAGCTACTGCCTCACCAACCCATCCTTTCTTTTACTGTTTGAGAGCATAATATACTGATAACAAACAATAACTAATGACTTTACTAACCATCACAATGTTGTGGTCTACCAATGTCATGTTTGTTATGTTACAGATTTATATAGTTGACATATAATTTAGTACAGCATCACTGCTTACAATCCTCTCGCTAACTTTCCTCCGTAAAACATGCATCACACCATTCCCAAGCCTCCATTACCATCTCCCCGATTTACTTCTGGCATGTGTTTTGAACATGGGAGCAAAACTGGAGGTTCACACCTTGTGGGGTACAAACATTGACAATGTTGGAGTGATGAACATGGCAGTGGAGGAGACTGTACCTCCAGCTACTCTCACCCATCATCTTGAATTTTCATTCAGTGCCATTACCAACCTGAGCAGTAAATACAGTAATTAGAGGGAATGATCAGAGTAACACCAACCTCAAAGACACAGCTGCCAACACGGTGTATGAGCTCAAGTATGAGTATGTCAGAGGTGAGGTTGAGTGCCAAGCGGTAGTCAGCAAGCAGTCCCGCTCCTAGCGTCTCCAAGTCGTACTTCTCGATGTCTGTCCTGTCAGATACAGGACGGTATTATAGTAGAGTAATTCCATTTCTTATACATGGTCTACCTTATAATCATAAATCCAGTATAACATGCATTCCAATTACAGTACTACTTTCTACATGAATAACAATAGTTCTACTTCCAAGAACATTTTCTCAAAATGTATATTTTTTTGTACACTGCACAAGACTAGGAGTAAAGGTAAAAGGCCTGCCAAAAGTTTTCCCTTTTGAAATTAAATAAAAAAAGTGAGACACATTTGAAGGAGCATCAGTTATATAATAAGGGAAAGATGTATGATGTTTCAGAGGTGATCAGTTATGTATGTGAAAAACATTATACTGTACAAGAATCTGATGTGACAAGCTTATAGCATTGCGACCTATTCATTGGAAGTGTATGAAAACCGGACGATAAGAGAATCATTCATGCATTCAGTTGGTCAGGCGTTTGGTGGACTGAACACAGAGGAGTACAGTACTCACTCAGCTGGACAACAGGTGTTGTTAGCCGAGTAGTGTGAACAAACAAGCTGGCAGAGGCTCTGTTCTTGGATGCTGGGGAAGCAGTTAAATTAATATGGCTACAAGTAAAATTAGGGAATTCTAAGCAGAGTTTCTTTCATAATCATCTGGTAGAAATTAATTTTTTAGTATTTTTTTTTGGTCTAAAGGATGTGTTAGGAGATTCTCTATCCCTATTTCGATCTTTATCTACCCTACTCTAACCAATGTTTTTAAACTCCCAACACTAACTTGCATGCTACAATGATGAAGAATTAAGAGAATGAAAATTTCTGCTATTGGTAGTACACTTAGTTGATTTTATTTCTGTTCCTTTCCTCCCTCACCCTCACTACACTATTTTCTTCTTTCTTCCTCACTCTAATCTCTACCCCCTTTCCTCTTCTTCCACACTGGATGTTACCTTTACTGTATCTAACCAATAAGACCACACCTAGTTTAAACAAATTATTTTAAGGGAACACCCTTGTCGAGTTATCTGAGGGCTTAAATTTGATGCATACGACTATCTGCCTGCACATCCGCTCTCAAACCTATGTGTGCTTTCACTCGTATCTCTGGTTCCCATACACAGCTAGTGAACCCAAAGTATGGAAAATAAATCTTTTGAAAGGTTGTGCATTCTAAAAGGGTAGGCCTAATAGTGTGAGTGTAGTGAGTGAAGGTAATGGTTTTCACCAATTATTCACGAGTTTCTATTCATACAAATACATTTTCTCAGTTTATATTCATTATTCTTTGTCATTTTTTCATACAATCGCTTGCACTTTTCACCATATCAAATATGTGTACTGGGATATGTGCTAATACTGTAGTATGAAAAATGCTCATTTTGAGAAGTTCATCACTATAAAGCGGTTAGGCTTATCACGAGTGTATCAAGAGTATGGGTGACCCAGCTGTACATGAGTCACATAGGCAAAATCCCAGCAAAGGCCGAGTTATATATAAGTGTCCGAGAAACTGACCGCGTCAGAGATAACCGATATCCGGCTTATATGTATCGAAGATAGCGAGGGTTTACTGTAATCAATTTATATCCAACATGAGCAAGGAACGTGTTGTAGTGGTTTGTCCGGCATCTAGCAGGCAGTAATCTGGCACTATGTCTGATCTAGTATCCGACATCAAGAATGTTGAAAGAGGAGGGAAGATTAAGCGGTGATAGTACAGATGAGGGGAGAGTAATTTATAAGAAAAGAGCAGGTTAAAAGATGAAGAAACTGGTGCTGTATCATAGCATGAAATGGTGAAATGTTGTGAGAATGGATGTTTGTCAAACCTGGTAGAGTAGTAAAGGGTAGAATTATTGCACAAAAGTGGATATGGGTCCTGGAAGAAGTACTGTATTGATGGAAAAATGAAAAAGTTTTTAGGTAATACGACAAGAGCCCTAAAGTACACCACTGTTGACAGCCTTTGACGGAAAGCGCTGACCATCTACAAGAGCAGCCAAAAAGGAAACTGAAGATAAAGAAGCAGAGGGAGGGATAAAAACTGATTATAGCTTAGAAAAAATTTGGAGCCAAATATTATTAAAAAGCTTTTGATATGTCTAGTTCAACAAAGTTTTGCATAGAGGATGAGCATGAATTAGAAAGGAAGGGTAGATCACCAATAGAATGGCCCTGATGAAAACACAAAACAGTGAGTCTTCATATTATTACTACAAAGCTAGTTAAACACTCACTACAGTATAATACTGTACAGTACATGAAAATCATTACTCAATGTATGCTTCTCCAACAAGTGGAAAGAATTCTTTACACATTATTCAAGTGGCAATGAAAGTTAGGGAAGTTTACTTGCCTTTATAAAATGGTTTATTTTTATTATTACAAAAGAATATAACTTTTATTGAGTAATGGTATTTCAAATAAAGTGTTATATCTAAATTTTTTGACATATAGGAAACTCTGCTGCATATTTCTCTCATAATCATGAAATCCCTTTTAATATAGGTACAGTACACTAATTTCTCTCTATCCTACATCAATATCTTGAGATATTGCAAAACATTCACATCCAAAATACTCTCATTTCAACACTTATATTTAGCACAACACTTTCATACCTCCCAAGAAATTAAAACTAATTGCAGGACAACAGTCACTCACAGAAAGCCAAAAGAGTCGACAGCAGCAAAAGTGACGGCAAGCTTGATGGCCAGGAGGAGGAAGAAGTCTATACCTTCAGCCAGTAGCCTCTTCCACAAGGGCGGGATCTTGTATTCCACTCCTGACACCCCAAAACATACACCATCATACTGGGCCGCGGAGTGCCTAAATGCTTGTTTTTATCCTTTTGAAGACAAAATAATTTAGCTCTGAATGATTGTCTATACAGTATTTCCATGCATAATGAATATACAGGCATGGAAATAAAAATGTACAGTATTTAATTACCAAGGAGAATTACAATAACAAATACTGTCATCAAAATTAAAATAATACTGTACTTGAAATATTACCGGATAGTAGGGTAATTGATAAAATTTAACTTACTAGTAAAAGGACACCATATACAGTATTATTAACCTAACTCTAACTGAATATTGATATCAAAGTAAAGCTGACCTCTCTGCTGCGGCTGCTGTTGTTGCTGTGGCTCTGTATTAGTTTGAGGAGGAGGTGTTCTTGAAGATGGAGAAGTAGTCTGGGATGATGGTGCTGCTGCTGGAGTGGCTGATGGTGGCGATGGAGGAGGGAGTGTGCTTTGAGCAGCCTGCCAACACAACACCACCATATTTACTCAGAAAAATATCAATCATCATTATAACTTTATGGTATGATCAATGACAGTACTGGATCTGAACATGGTGCACTAAGAAAAAGAATCTATGAAACGTTGTTGTGCACTACAAGTGGTGACTGAATTTTATTGATAATCTTATTACAGCCTATTTACCTTCCAAAAATGTATGTTCAACAACCATGAGAGGTAGTTAAAATTAAACTTTTAAAATTAGTTTCAATGACCATTATCAAATTCAACATCAACATACAAGGTATTGGTTAACTGTTTTATGTTTTTCTCAACATTGTGATCATATACTGTATACAGTACAGTATAATTAATAATATACTGTACTTGGCAACAGTGACTGAAAACACTTTACACCAAAGACTCTGAGTGGCCTGAATCAGCAGGTTTTAAAAACAGTTTACGGGTGGAAAAATGTAAGCACAAATCTGAAGAAGCCCTTCAGTTTGAATTCAGGCAACATGATTTTTTTTCAAGAGTCTCATGCAGCAGTGTGTGGGGGAGGATTACAAAAGGAGATTTTGAAGGTCACTAGTACCAAGTCTGTGGGCAGAGGTGACATTAGCCATCTTTTCTGTGTTTTTTATCAATATGAAGTCTAACAATATGCTACTTGCGTTCCCTGGGCAGAAACTAACCTGAAGGGATGCAAGGAAGTATGGGAAAGAGGCAGCCAGACAGTGGAGATGGTAGACTTGTGTCAGCCAGGAACGGAGAGTATCCACATACTCAGCACTGTTAGGGTGGTGGTCGGGGGCTGAACCTCTGGGATCCATCTCTGCCGGGCATAGGTCCACATAGTTAAGGGGTAAAGTCCAAAGTTGGTACCAGGTGGAGAAGTTACTGGCAAAGTAAGGGAGATGAGAAGATATAAAATAAGAGAGGGAAAGTCTTGAACTGGTGGACATGTAATGGCAAGAGTACAGTAAAGGAAAAACAATAGTGGCTCATTACAAATTTGGGGCCGAGAGACTTGTAACTGATTTACAAATAATTATACATTAATAATTCTCTCCCAGCCAGCACTATTAGGTGAGCCATCCACACCCTCCTTTTCACTGATCCTTAAGTCAAGAATGCAGTTTTAAAGATGCTATTGCCGAGGTCAACCCATCCTTTTCAAGATGCAATGATGTGATCAAACTACATTAGACTGTCAATGCTGTCAACTATTACAGCTATCTACACACTCACAGTGCATTAGTACAGACAGTCACTCATTATTATTATTCACAAAAAGTAATGAGTGCATGGAACTTTGAGGGTTTTCCCCTTTATATCTTCTCCAACTTCATAAAGCCATTGATGCTTCTTAATTACAGTATAGTAAGTTATGACTTTGCTTTACAATAAAATACACCTGTATAGAGAAGTTCATAATTATTCTGATGGTACTTTTCAGAGTACTGTATATTAATGAAATACAAATAAAAAAAGTTGAGGTATATTGTACCAAATATTTCTGTACCACATGGAGTAAAAAAATGAACCTGTTAGTTGAGGCATAGTAAAGAATAGGGGTCTTCAAGATTCCTGTTAACATGATATCTCTTTAATGAGGTAAGGTGCAGAAACACATTGAAGGTGATACAACTGTATGGTACTTCTTTGGACAAAACTGCTTACTCTGGTTACATGGTAGCTAGTTTATTTCAAGGAAAATAAAGAGCAAGTGACTTACTCTTCTGAGGGTCTTGCACTGGTGTTCCATCACTGCTGGTTGCCATGATGACTAATTACCTGAGGGAATAAAAATACGGAACAAACATTAGCATTACACAATACAGTACTTATTTAACAACAAACACAAGTTTAAGGGATAGTATACTTCTGGAATATTGGAGTGCCTTGACTTTCTAAAGTATGCTAGGAAACAGGACCAGATTAACAAAAATAAAGGTGGTCTGTTGCTTGGAATAAATTGTGGGAATCAGTTGCTCCAAATTTACCAACACATCAATACTCCCTTCATCACCAGTGTGAGTCTTGTTGTAGCCTTACAAAACATATAAGAATTAATTGACACTATACATAACCCTCAGCTATCGCACCTATTAGGTGCTGCTACCCCGGCGCTATAGCAGAACTGAATACCATAACTTATGGGAGTATTTGTAACTGGTGCCACAATCTCCTAATATACTCTATTTTGACCATTTTGTACACATATTACAGTATCTTAAAATTAACATGCACAATGCTAATAAAACAACTGTAAGATTCTTCCTCTTCTTGATTTCCCAGCCTGGTGCAGCAGCATTACATTGGCCAATGGTGAGAGGATGGGGTGGGGGTACATTGGCCATTGTTTACCCACATAAAATGCCATTGTTGTTGCTTTATTTATGTATTTACTTTGAAATGGGAGTGCGACTTTCCTAGCAGGTTCCCGACTTCCCACCTCTGCATGCGGTGTAGCCAGATACAGGGATACTTCCATGTTTTAGGCAAATTTTGTCTATACTGTACTTGGGAAATCGTATGAAGGCTCAATAAGTAGCCCAGTTGGGTGGGAAATTCAACAATTTTAAAAAGGGATAATTAATTTTTTATCATCAGATGCAATAACCTAACCTGACCTAACCTACACTGTTGACTGTGGCTACCTTCAGGACCAAGTCTAGTGTCCTTCGAGACCTTTAAAAATAAAATAGATCCTGTGAATAGGAGCTGACGCCCAGTTTTAAAAGATTTGAGGGCCCTTATTGGAGCTCTATAAATTCTACAAACTACTCCAGGCAACAGATTCCCTATTAGAAATACTGAAGGGTTCTGTGGCCTGAATTATTTGGAGGGTTCATAGATCTCCAGTAATGGCCCTCAATTTTTTTAAAACTACGGGCCTAAGAGTATCCCAATTGATCGGGTCAGGCGTATTGTACACAACTGAATGTAAGCCCTTTCTAATTTTGCCAAAGAGATCAGCGGTCCGCCCTACCTCAATTCGTCTCTTTGCTACAGAAATAAGTCGTATATTAAAATTGAAATACCTTACAAGGAATGCATTTCCACAAGATAATTTGGTATTTATTGAAAGAATTGCCTTTTTGTAGCAGTGTTGCCAGATCCGGCTAGGTCCCAGTATTTTGTCCCGATCATTTCCTGTACTTTATCACGGTTATTTCCAGGTAGTTTGCCCAGGTTAGGTCCCGGTAGTCTGCTGTGGTCTAAGTTAGGTTAAGTAAGGCCACGTAAGGTCAGATTAATTTCAGAATGCCCTAACTTGGAAATGGGGCATTTGTGGAGGAAGTGCCAAGGAAGAAAATAGGGTAAATATTGAAAGAATTACCATCATTGCGTACAGTTTTTCTACCTTCATTACCCACTTATTTCCTCTGCAAATGCCCCATTCCCTAGATATATTTAAATGAGGCATTTTGAAATTAGCCTGACCTTACCAAACCTAGAACACATCAGACGACCGGGACATAACCTGGGCAAACTACTGGGAAATAACAGTGGAAAAGTACAGGAAATGACGGGGCAAAATACTGGGACCTAGCCGGATCTGGCAATACTACTACAAAACGGTAATTCCTTCAATAAATACCGAAAATAAGTCTTAGAATGGTCTACATAAGTGGGTAATGAAAGTAGAAAAACCGTACGTAATAAGGGAAATTCTTTCAATATTTACCGTCAATTTTATTGAGTATTGATAAAAGGAACTGAACCCTACCTAACCTAACCAGTAATTCGTTGACGCAGATAATCACAATATTAATTAACGGTATGTTTTTACTTTAACTTACAGTCACGAGCACTAATAAGTATACAGCTCGGGTTGAAGCTTAAAACAATCCAATTCACCAATGAAACAATTACACTGGAGACCGTATTGTATATTTATTTACTGTCTCTAGGTATTCGTTGCACGCATCAATACTTATTAGTCCTCGTGACTGTATATTATAAATATTATTACAGTAAACAATGCATTTTTCTCTACTGATCAACTATTATAATTTATCATGCTACACAAACAATTAACATAAACCTTTGACCCTTATTAATCTTTACTTACCATTATATACTTGCTACGATGACAGTTTTACCAGGAAATGGTTGTAAATAACAAACTAATGTTCACTTTGACAACCTTGACCAGCTGAACTTGGACGTCTCTAGCTATCTAGCACAGTGTTGCCAAGTCTGATGCACCAAATTTCCCCAACCAACATCAGAATTTACCTTTTTTTTTAACCTCAATAATTCCCTGTTTTACTCTTAAACATTGATGGTGATATTGGTATGTCGTCTGGTAGAAATTTTCCTATTTATTCTCGATTGAATTTTTTTTATATAATTTCCCTGTGCAGACTTCAAAATTCCCTAAAATAGAGAAATTTCCCTGCATCTGGTAATACTGATCTAACCATAACATATATAGTGAGTGAGAGGACTACGGTTCCAAAGTCTAAAATGTTATACTTGTGATACGTCATAGAAAGATATTGTTTGTCCTGTGTCCCATTAATTTGATCTGTATACCATAATTTGTCTCGTAATTTTATATATTGTCTCAATTATTTTTTTCCTATTTTCATTGATTACTGTTATTTGAACTATAGTTTTCTCTATAGAGCAGCCTATTAAAACAAAACTTTGGTAAGAATGTTAAATAATCTATCTATATAAAACAGTCTGTCTGTCTGTTTAGCAGCTATACACGCGCTCATCCTTTTACCTACAGTAATAATTTTTACATACGTTTTATTGCTAAAACCTGAAGAGTGTCTTGGCCCTATAAAAAAAATATTTTTCAATGATTAATGGGGGGGGGGGGTATGGTGAGTGTGGACCATGGAGGTATAATCTAAGAGGAGGCGGCATGAGCCGCTCGTCCTGTACACCCAAAGTGAAGCAAGGGGCGGAGCCTATTACCCTACCCCCCATTGACTCAAAACATTGCCTCGCCCGCCTTACTCCCATTATAATTATGGTCTTATTTTCTCATATATCCTATAATCATAGCCTGAAAGAGACTTGAATTTGTTACATATATGATAACTACATAAAATTATCCAATTCTGTATATTATGAAAAGTACTTAAACCCATTAAATATCGCTGTTTCCAGCTAGAGCATTACCTCTTCTCGCAAACTTTTCCTAGAAGTATGAATGAAAGAATGAATTGATTAATGAATGAATAGTTTATTTTATGCAAAAAGTATAGTAAAAGAGAAGGTGATAGCTTACACACCAACCCACAGACCATATTATAACGTTACAGAGAAATAACAACAAGTACAGATGACCACACGTGAATCTGGTATGCCTCGCTACTTGTGAGATACCTACAACAGGAAGGAAAGTGAGCAAAAGTTATAGTTTGTTGACAAGCAGATAGTATTAATATTTTACTGTCTGCCTGTCAACAAACTACATCTTTTTTCACTTAAATTTCCTTTCGTTGTAGCCACCTCACAAGTAACGAACCATAGGCCTACCAGCTTCATGTGTGGGTAACTGTACAAATGCAAATAAAATTAATTATATAAAGATTTCTAGTATGAGACTGTGGAAGGCCTTGTGTCACTCTTTAAGTATAGTATATAAATAAGATTATAATTATACAGTAAGATGTGTATAGTGTACTGAACATGTGAATAGGGTAGTGAAGATGTGTATATGGTAGGCCTACTGGAGATATGTGATGTGTAGTGAAGAGATGTGTAGTGTAACACCCAGAACTGTCATGTAATTGAGTTGACACTCAGGTGTGTTGTCTTGTATCAAACACATTTTACCACTTATAAGCCACATGGAATCTTACCATGATGGCTGCATGTTACTGCATAAAGTGTGTCATCACTTCCTCAGTTTCAGTTCACTCTGATTTACACAGAAACATTAATTTTACTCATCAGTCCCAGGCAGTAATTTCACAATTATAAAAACTCTTTCCACACATTGGCTTGACTTAGACTACGGTTTTTTAACTTACACCTAAATTCTCAACAACCAAATAGTCTACATAGTAAACACAATTATAAATTAAATATCTTTAAAACATTATGAAATATGCTAAAACATTCATAATACTATCTCTCAACACTCGAGTTATCCTTCAGGCCAACCCTAACTTCGGTACAAATAGGTCCCCCCCATGGAGCCAATTTATATTTTATATCCCTGTCAATGCTATATATACGTCAGGTTATACATTAATAGTTAATATCACAACACTATAATAGCCTTGGCTTTACAATTTTTATGTGTACAGTATTAATATTCTACAGGACATGGGTACGTGTCGCGGTGTGCGAGGCAGGTGATAAAATTCACTTCGTTGATTTGTCCATTTCTGTCGTATATTTTTCTATATGACTTTCTTAACATACATATGAAATGTAGTAGAAAGACTCCTGTCTCTCTGGGTACACCCATATGCTGAACATGCCAGCATTATCTTAAAAAATGGCAAAGAATGTTGGTGAAATTGATGGTCCGACATGATCAGCTGTCCAATGTTTTGAGTCAATGGGGGGTAGGGAGGACAGCCGACCAATAGAAAATTGGCTTCACTTCTGTGACGTCATGCCGCCTCCTCTTAGATTATACCTCCATGGTGTGGACACACGTTAACCACTGTTGCCAGTGGAAGTTTACAGTATACCCAAGATTGCCGCACCAAAAATTCCAAGATCAACATAACATAATGTGTAATGCACATTTATAATAGAATATATTTTAAAATATACTTAAAAAAACATAACAATCACTTATGAAGTTAAGACTGAAGAAAATCAATGATATCTGACTGATGTTGAGAAGTATGTTCATCATCCCCCACATACAGAGTAGTCATATCATTCCTTCTCTTTCTGCCTTGGATAACATCCTTTATGAGAGTATTTGACGGTCTAGTAGTGGAGGTGGTAGTGGTTGATGTAGTAGTGGTGGTAGTGCAGTTTGCATTTGCTACATATCAGTGTTGTATTATTATATCCTTTGTTTATTTAGAACTCTTTGATCGTGTATGAAAATTGGAGGCTTCTGCCTGATTACTCCTGTCTATGCCAAGAAACAAATAAGCTCCTTCCATATAGCATCCACCGCCCGAAGGGCGGTGAAAGGGCGGCCGTACGCTGCCAGCCCTCCGCAGGAGCTAGCGGCTCCTAGCCGCCCGAAGGGCGGCGGAGCAGCTAGTTAAAAATAAATTACTTCCAGCAGGCAGGGTTTTAGAAGGCACGTGATGTTCTGTTAGTAGTCCACGTTAGTAGTTTACCCCAAAATGAGTTCGTTTTCTACAAAACCACCACCAGAGGAACAACATTGTTACAACAACGAGGACAAACTCTCCTAGATTTTGTCCGTTCCCGGCTATGTAATCCCCAGCTTCCCTTCAAGAAAGCTAAGTTATAACCAGCAGATTATTGCCCATTAACATACACTCCTCCAGTTCACCTTGTGAATCTCATGTACTCTTAATTGTTTATCATGCACCAGTTTTTCAGCTGCTTCATTTATACTAAGTCTTATTTCACTCTTTCTTCAATAATTTCTCACCATATAGTACCATATTCTCCTTGGTCTTTCCCTACCTTTCTGCCCCTCAAAATTAATCTCATACACCTTTTTCATCTCTCCTGTATTATTCATTCTTTCAACATGCCTTTACCATAATATTATATTATATTATTATTTTTGTGAGTACAGTACTCCTGTATGTGTGTGTGTGTGTGTGTGTTAGAGAGTGTAAGGGTTAACTCTGTCATTAAGATGTTACATACCACTCCTTACTTGTGGGATATATATATATATATATATATATATATATATATATATATATATATATATATATATATATATATATATATATATATATATATATATATATATATATATTATCATTCAAACTTTCCTTCACTTTCTGATCTATGTATATGCTCACTCACACCACACCTTTTAGATTAGGAAAATATCTTGAAAAATCTGTCAGAAATTCACCCAGAAATGTTGTTGATAAAGTTTTGAATAACCCTGTATAGTTTTTCCGACCTTGTACTGTACAGTACTGTACTATACAACATTCATTATATTGTTATTGCTCTTATGAACATGAAAATTTTATGAAACAATTCATCTTCACCTACTGTATAAGAATCAAGCTCAAAGAAACTTTCGTAACATCACAAAGAAAGATTAGGTTACGAGGAAAAAAACATATTCTCACTGTACTATTCTTTATTCGCACAACGTCACAAACATTAATACAGACAAAATAAATATTATACATAACAAAATGTTTCTCCCAAAACATTTACACAGTATACAACGAACCCCATACAGTTAAACCCAGTGGCAAAACAAAGCTTCAACTTTATGACAGCATATGGAAAGGGAAAAGTGTGATACAACCCAATGTAGAGAACCATTTCCACCCTTATTATTATTATTATTATTCCTACAATACCTCTTGCTGTCACGTCTACCAATTGGCCGATTATATCACGACAGTTGCTGCAATTTTCTAATGCATGTGAATACATTTTGGAGCTTCAAACCCGACAGTACTATTCTGCAAACATGAAAGCATTCTTATGTACAGTACAAATACACATTTTACAACGTTGGAAATTTACAGGTCGTGGGGGAAAACTTAACACTTGAATTGGCATCAATGCTTGCTCTGATATAAAAAAAATGTTCACACATGCCGATAGCTTCGGATTCGTTTCCTTTCAAAGTGATGTCTATGTCCTTGGTTTGATAATAATAATTACAAACAATATTTTACACAGGACAGAACTGTAGTTGGTGCGACGTGGAGCTTTATTAGAGGGAAGGTGTCAAGGTAGTGAGAACACAGACAGGCATTACAGGTTTAATTTCTTACAATGGCTGTGGAGGTAGTTCTGTGTTCGTGAATAAAGGCTTCAGGTGGTAATATATATATTTTTTTTGTATATTGGAGTGCCTTAATTCCTCCAAAGTATGCTAGGAAACAGGACCAAAGTAGTAAAAATAATGGTGTTCTGTTGCTTGGAATAGTTTGGAGGATTCAGTTGCTCCAGATTTACCAACACAAAACTTCCCCCTTAATTAAAGCAGCTGAATTAAGTGTTTGTATTGATCTATATCTTGTCATGGATATATTATAGGCTATGTTCACAATTCTGAATACGAGTAGTAGTGTAAATGGATGTGTTAGTTTAGTTTATATAATTACACTTATATACATGGAGGGTAAAAAGTGTGGTTCTTTCTCTCCTGTTTAAATCAACAGGAAAGTGAACAATAATGTGGCTGGTTCCCTCATGAACTGTAATACATATAGTGTTTTGAGAACGATCAACTTATTCCCTCAAATCACCATATTCAGTCCTTCACACACTATACCATATATTATACAGCTAAGCATTACGTACGCTCTTTGGGGATTTGATTCATACTGCTCAATAAATCTCGCAAGCCTTAAATTGTATTGCAAGGATTAGAATGGCAAGGAACTGTTAATTAAGTGTAGGAATGAAGCGGTGGATGAAATAGAACCATAAAGACAAGCTGACCATGTAGTCCCTTCCTTAGTCCACCATCTTAACTTTCCAATTGCACAAAATGTAATGCAAGCTGGGCGATCCTTATATTATAGTAACATACGTTTGGTAGTGTACAAGAAGAGGCTTTGGAACTTCTACAACAGGAATCTACGAAAGAGTGTCTGGATTACCACCCCCAAAATTAGGTGTTTATGTAAAGGCGAGAAACTTGAAAATCTTGAAACAGAAATGCTAGGAAAATTACAACCCGCTGATAACAGATTAAGGAAAGAAACTTAGCATCACACAAATACAATAATGATGACATAGGAATTCCAAAGAGTGAAAAATTCCAGAAAGTATGTTATCCATAATGTATATTTCCAAAGTTTATAAACATTTGAAATAATAATATTTCGTTCACCATATCAGAGATTTTAAAGGACTGAAAGATCATTATTACAAATACAATATCAAGAAAGCCAAAGGTGTGAATGTAGCACTGTATCTGGCAACTCTGGACATCTGATAATACTTTTTAGAATGGTGCAGCAATTGGAGTCCCCAAGCCCAATTCTTGAGCTCTGCTTGCCCTACTGGCTGGAAGGAAGATAATAGAACCTGAGGGAGAACGGATGGTGACAATCTTGTTGGAGCCTGTTGGTCCAGAAGTATGGCCAGTCGCTCTATCTGAAGATATACCAAAGAAAGAAGTTCGACCTGTAGAACTACCAGAAGATCTTGAAGAACTACCAACCACAGAGCTGCGGCCTGAAGAACTACCAGAAGATCTTGAAAAATTATCAATCAGAGGGCTGCGGCTTGAAGAACTACCAGAAGAAGAACTAGAGGATGAAGTGCGTCCTGAAGAAGAACCAATTACAGAACTGCGGCCTGAAGAACTACCAGAAGAACTAGAGGATGAAGTGCGTCCTGAAGAACCAACCACAGAGCTGCCTAATGAAGAACTACCAGAAGAACTAGAGGATGAAGTGCGTCCTGAAGAAGAACCAACCACAGAGCTGCCTAATGAAGAACTACCAGAAGATGAAGTGCGCCCTGAAGAAACCTCAGAAGTACTAGAGGTAGAAGTGCGGCCTGAAGAAGTATCAAACAGAGAGCTGCCGCCTGAAGAACTACCAGAAGATGAAGTGCGTCCCAAAGAAGAACCAACCACAGAGCTGCCTAATGAAGAACTGCCAGACGAAGTACTAGAGGTAGAAGTACGGCCTAAAGAAGTATCAAACAGAGAGCTGCCTCCTGAAGAACTACCAGACGAAGCGCGGTCTGAAGAACTACCAGAAGAAGAACTAGAGGTAGAAGTACGACCTAAAGTATCAAACAGAGAGCTGCCTCCTGAAGAACTACCAGAAGAAGTACTAGAGGTAGAAGTACGACTTGAAGATCTATCTGAAGAGCTACTGACAGCAGAACTACTTAATTCATTCCTTGAGGAGCTACCAAGAGAAGAAGAACGGCTTGATGATATACCTGCAGGCCTACCAATTGCAGAAGAAATGCTTGAACTATCTAAAATGCTAGAAGAGGCAGAACTACTTCCAGAACTACCTAAATTTATATGTGCAGCACTGCTTGAAGAACTTCGAAGTGGAACTACGTTGCCGTTTGTTTGGCTGTTGTCCACAAAATTACCTTGAGTACGGGCATTAAGTAAACTAATGCCACTCGTAGAGCCTCTACTTCCAGAACTTTTAAGGTTAGTAGAGCTACCACCTGTCAAAATCTGGTTTGCAGGCCTACCTAATGCAGAGCTTCCTGATGTCTCACTGCGATTGATGAATAAACTGACTGGAGTACTTTGCTTGGCTGATGTGTCCAACCTACGGCTTGCAAAGGAACTTGTTGTAGATGCACCATTGCGAAGGAATGGAAGAGTCACTCCCACAGTTCTGGAACTCCCTGCTGCAGAGTTACGAGCAGCAGAAGTCCCAGATGACAACTGGTTAGTTCCACTGCTGAGAGAGACCTGGGTGGTTGCTGGACGACCAAAGAAAGTAGAGCTTGATGTTCGACTCGTAGAGCTGGACTGACTGGAAGAAGTAGTACCAGTAGGACTTGCAGGAGTGGACTTCCTAAGGATTGGAAGTCCATTAGAACCGACTGAAGGACGAATAATGGATGATGATGAGCTTGTTAAATGAACTGAACTTGTAGCTTGTTGAGGTGTGGTTGTAGCTTGTTGTCTAACTGTGGATATACCTTGTTGTTGAGGTGTGGTTGTAGCTTGTTGTCTAACTGTGGATATACCTTGTTGTTGAGGTGTGGTTGTAGCTTGTTGTCTAACTGTGGATATACCTAGTTGTTGAGGTGTGGTTGTAGCTTGTTGTCTAACTGTGGATATACCTAGTTGTTGAGGTGTGGTTGTAGCTTGTTGTTCAGCTGTGGTTGTACCTTGTTGTCCAGTGGTTGTACCTTGTTGTCCAGTGGTTGTAGCTTGTTGTTCTGTGGTTGTACCTTGTTGTCCAGTGGTTGTACCTTGTTGTCCAGTGGTTGTAGCTTGTTGTTCTGTGGTTGTACCTTGTTGTCCAGTGGTTGTACCTTGTTGTCCAATGGTTGTAGCTTGTTGTTCTGTGGTTGTACCTTGTTGTCCAGTGGTTGTACCTTGTTGTCCAGTGGTTGTAGCTTGTTGTTCTGTGGTTGTACCTTGTTGTCCAGTGGTTGTACCTTGTTGTCCAGTGGTTGTAGCTTGTTGTTCTGTGGTTGTAGCCTGTTGTTCTGTGGTTGTTGCTTGTTGTTTAGCTGTGGTTGTACCTTGTTGTCCAGCTGTGGTTGAAGCTTGTTCATCTGTAGTTGTAGCTTCTTTTCCAGCTGTGGATGTAGATTGCTGAGTTGGGGTTGATGCTTGTTCAGCTGTAGTTGTTGCTTGTTGTTCAGCTGTAGTTGTTGCTTGTTGTTCAGCTGTGGTTGTTGCTTGTTGTTCAGCTGTGGTTGTTGCTTGTTGTTCAGCTGTGGTTGTTGCTTGTTGTTCACCTGTAGTTGTTGCTTGTTGTTCAGCTGTGGTTGTTGCTTGTTGTTCAGCTGTGGTTGTTGCTTGTTGTTCAGCTGTAGTTGTTGCTTGTTGTTCAGCTGTGGTTGTTGCTTGTTGTTCAGCTGTGGTTGTTGCTTGTTGTTCAGCTGTGGTTGTTGCTTGTTGTTCAGCTGTGGTTGTTGCTTGTTGTTCACCTGTAGTTGTTGCTTGTTGTTCACCTGTAGTTGTTGCTTGTTGTTCAGCTGTAGTTGTTGCTTGTTGTTCACCTGTAGTTGTTGCTTGTTGTTCAGCTGTGGTTGTTGCTTGTTGTTCAGCTGTGGTTGTTGCTTGTTGTTCAGCTGTGGTTGTTGCTTGTTGTTCAGCTGTGGTTGTTGCTTGTTGTTCAGCTGTGGTTGTTGCTTGTTGTTCACCTGTAGTTGTTGCTTGTTGTTCACCTGTAGTTGTTGCTTGTTGTTCAGCTGTAGTTGTTGCTTGTTGTTCACCTGTAGTTGTTGCTTGTTGTTCAGCTGTGGTTGTTGCTTGTTGTTCACCTGTAGTTGTTGCTTGTTGTTCAGCTGTGGTTGTTGCTTGTTGTTCACCTGTAGTTGCAGCTTGTTGAGGTGTGGTTGTAGCCTGTTGTTCAACTGTTATTGTAGCTTGTTGTACCGCTGTTGGTGCAGCCTGTCCAAATCTAACAGAAGCCTCAGAAGCCTGTTGCTGAGCTGAGGTTGATCCCTGTTGTTGAGATGTAGTTGATCCCTGTTGTTGAGATGTGGTTGATCCCTGTTGTTGAGATGTGGTTGATCCCTGTTGTTGAGATGTGGTTGATCCCTGTTGTTGAGATGTGGTTGATCCCTGTTGTTGAGATGTGGTTGATCCCTGTTGTTGAGATGTGGTTGATCCCTGTTGTTGAGATGTGGTTGATCCCTGTTGTTGAGATGTGGTTGATCCCTGTTGTTGAGATGTGGTTGATCCCTGTTGTTGAGATGTGGTTGATCCCTGTTGTTGAGATGTGGTTGATCCCTGTTGTTGAGATGTGGTTGATCCCTGTTGTTGAGATGTGGTTGATCCCTGTTGTTGAGATGTGGTTGATCCCTGTTGTTGAGATGTGGTTGATCCCTGTTGTTGAGATGTGGTTGATCCCTGTTGTTGAGATGTGGTTGATCCCTGTTGTTGAGATGTGGTTGATCCCTGTTGTTGAGATGTGGTTGATCCCTGTTGTTGAGATGTGGTTGATCCCTGTTGTTGAGATGTGGTTGATCCCTGTTGTTGAGATGTGGTTGATCCCTGTTGCTGAGATGTGGTTGATCCCTGTTGTTGAGATGTGGTTGATCCCTGTTGCTGAGATGTGGTTGATCCCTGTTGCTGAGATGTGGTTGATCCCTGTTGTTGAGATGTGGTTGATCCCTGTTGTTGAGATGTGGTTGATCCCTGTTGCTGAGATGTGGTTGATCCCTGTTGTTGAGTTGTTCTTAACACTTGCTCGGCAGTGGTGGTGGATGGATCAGTAGTGGTTGAACCTTCCCGACCGTTCTGAAAGAAAACTGCCAGTCTGTCTCTCAAAGGCGCTCTACCTGCTCCAGCTTCACTTTGTCGACCTCCTTCTGATTCCACCTGCTGCTCTGTTGTGGTTTCAATATCGGCTACACGACTGTCGCTTACTCTGTCCACAGTTCTTTGGGGTCCTGTGAAGTGGTTGACGATGGACCCGTCAGAAGAGAAGCTTCGGACACTGGCTGTTGGAGGCCTCTGGCTGATATGGAAGAGCAGTGGGCGGCGGTGTGCAGTTACCTTGTTACCTAACCCTGTTGAGGTTCCTTGTGTTTGTTGCACTGTACCTCCTGCCCTCCCTGCAGGTGTCAAGAATATGAATGGTTGTACGGCTTGTTTAGCTCTACCTTCTGAAGTAGCTTTCAAAGTAACTGCTGCTTCTGCTGTTCCTGAGTCAGCTGCTGCTTTTCTCTCGGCTGTCAGTGCTGCCTCAGATTTAGGTGTTTCAGACTCTTGGGTTCCAACTCCTGCTGCAGCCGTTAAGACTGTAGAACCTCCAAGCCTTTGTGTTTGCCTGTCTACTGGTTCGGTTACATCCTCGGAAACACCTTGTAAAGTCTCTAGCGTGCTGATCTCTGCCTTCCTTCCGATTGTAAGTTTTGCTTTTTCCTGCTCTTCCATTTTCTTTAATAGTCTCGATTCCTCTGTACTGACTCCTTTCCTTGATGATGAGATTTGGCTGCTGATAGTTGTCTCAACACCTGTTCTTTGTCCACCTGTCGTCTGTGTTCCCTCTTCCACACCTGACACTTGTACTCCACCTTCCTCACCTGTTATCTGCACTGCCTCTTGCACAACTCCTTGTCGTACATCTTCCTGTTGAACACCTGACTGCTGCACACCTTGTGAAATTTCCTGTTGCACACCTTCCTGTTGCTGTACACCCTCCTGTTGCACACCTTGTTGTAAACCTGCTTGTTGTACACGTTCTTGCTGCACATCTTCCCGTTGCACACCTTCCTGTTGTACACCTGCTTGTTGTACATGTTCTTGCTGTATACCTTCTGACTGTACACCTTCCTGTCGCTCACCTTGTAGCACACCTGTCTGTTGTACACCTTCATGTTGTGAAACTTGCTGTTGTACACCTTCTTGTTGTGAAACTTGCTGTTGTACACCTTCTTGTTGTGAAACTTGCTGTTGTACACCTGTCTGCTGTACACTTTCTTGCTGTACACCTGTTGTTAACCTTTTTCTGTCATCATTTGCCACTGTACTAATGAATCTGCCTATGGCTGATATGATCCTCTGTGCATTGTTTATTGGTACTGGTACCTTTTGTTCTTCCTGTGTTCTTACACCTGCCTGCTGCTGTACACCTGACTCTTGTACATCTACCTGACCTTCACGTTCCTGTTGTGTACTTGTCTGTGATACACCTGCCTGCTGCTGTACACCTGACTCTTGTACACGTCCTTTTTGTACACCCACCTGACCTTCACGTTCCTGTTGTGTACTTGTCTGTGTTACACCTTGATTTACACCTGCCCGCTGCTGTACATCTGACTCTTGTACACCTACCTGACCTTCCTGTTGTGTATTTGTCTGTGTTACACCTTGATTTACACCTGCTTGTTGCTCACGTTCCACTACTACACCTGGTTGCTCATCAGTTACCTGTTGTACATCTACCTGTTGTACACCTTCCTGTTGCTCACGTTCCTCCTGCACACGTTCTAGCAATACACGTTGCTGTTGTTGTTGTTGTTGTACACCTGTCTGTTGTATACGTCCTAATGAAACGCCAACCTGCTGTACACGTGCTTGTCGTTCACGTTCCTGTTGTTGACGTTCCTGCTGTACACGTCCGAGTAGGCGTTCCTGTTGCTCCCTTTCCTGTTGTGCTCGTCCTAGAATACGTTCCTGTTGAGCTCGCCCAAGAAAACGTTCCTGTTGTTGTTCACGTTCCTGTTGTACACGTCCCCCCAGCAGAACACGTTCCTGTTGTTCGGGTTCCTGCTGTGCTCGTCCTTTTACACGTTCCTGCTGTACACGTTCTTGAACACGTTCCTGCTGTACACGTGCTGGTAGAATACGTATCCGTTGTTCACGATCCTGTTGCAAACGTTCTCGTTGTTCACGTTCCTGTTCTTCACGAGTCTGCTGCACATGTTTTTCTTGTACATCTGCCTGTTGTTCCCGATCCTGCTGTACGCGACCCAGTAGAACACGTTCCTGTTGTTGTTCCTGTTCCTGCTGTACACGTCCTAACAGAACACGTTCCTGTTGTACACGTCCTTGCTCACGTTCCTGTTGTACACGAGCCTGCTGCACACGTTCTTCTCGTACATCTGCATGTTGCTCCCGTTCCTGATGTGTTCGTCCAAGAACACGTTCCTGCTGTGTTTGTCCAAGAACACGTTCCTGCTGCTCCCGTTCTTGCTGTGTTCGTCCAAGAACACGTTCCTGCTGTGTTTGTCCAAGAACACGTTCCTGCTGTGTTTGTCCAAGAACACGTTCCTGCTGTGTTTGTCCAAGAACACGTTCCGGCTGTGTTTGTCCAAGAACACGTTCTTGCTGTGTTTGTCCAAGAACACGTTCCTGTTGTACACGTCCTACTTGAACACGTTCCTGTTGCCCCCGTTCCAGTTGCACACGTTCTAATATAACACGCTCTTGTTGTTCTGCAGTAGGATGCTGAACATCTTCCTGTTGTATAACATCTACCTTTACATCTTCCTGTTGAACACCTGATGGTTCTGCCAGCACACTACCTTCAAGTACCAAGGGCACTTCCTTCAATGAGTGCAGACTGGACAAGGATGACGACTCACTTAGACTACTGACTTTTCTTTGCTGACCCTGGCTGATGTCACTACTTGCCCTGGACTCCAATTCAGTAAGTCCGCTCCCTTCAGCCAGTGATAATGATCCCTGAGATTTACTTTCCACTACCTTGGTTGCAGAGACTGGCTTCTCCAGGATGTTCGCTCGTCTTCCAGAGTCATCTGAGATTGTTCCAATTCTCCTTAATACAGAATTTACAGCTTGAGGTGGGCTTTCACTTTCACTTACTTGGGAAGGACCAATGGGGCTGAGAACTTCAGTACGGTAGAGTGAGAAAGACCGTGTATCATTATAGCTGTCACTCGCATTTCTGTGCACCACCGCAACAACAACTGGAGTAAGAGCATGACCACTTGGAGATATACCTCTCAGCTGGAAAACAGCAGGATTTTGAACTAAGGCACCTTCAGGGCTAGGTTCAGGCTGATTAAGTTCACTATCAGGTGAGTTACTTGGCCTTACACCATTAAAGTCGAAAGCGTTTTTCACGATACTTTGAAATAACTGACTGCTCAATCCTGTGGCTTCTTGGACAGTCCTTTGACCTTGAGTGGGGTCAGGAGTGGCAAGAGTAAGGCTGGGAGAGGAGGGAGAGCTAAGTGGAAGTCTGGAAGGAGTACTTGGGTCCTGTTGAATCGTCGAACCTGTAGGGGGTCCACCACTGGGCAGTACTTGCTGGAAAGTTGAGAAAAGACTTAGTCGACTTGAAATGAAACTGTTAAGTAAATATGAGGCGTCATCATCATGAGTGTGAACTAAATATTTTTTTTGTTCATTCCATTTTGTTATTGGTTCCTTTGAGTGCGGTGATTTGTGATGTCTATGTCGTCGTCTTGTAGAAGTTTCTTAATGATGATCAGTTATTAATTCTATTCTACGAAATTCATGAAAGGTCATATGTGTGGACCACACTGTCTTGTAATCTCTTGTGACCTGTGTCTCACCGTAGCTTGGATATATAATGTAATATTAACCCCTTGGCTTCTGTAAATCGTCTGGAGATACTGTGAATCATCCGGAAATGGAGTATAATAAAATAAGCACAGTACTAGGTGAAGATATTAATTATTGTCAAAAGAAAGAGTTTATATAAGGTATTGAGAGCACTGTCATCTGCTTTTATTTCAGTTAGTCTTTGTCGATGTACGGTATATACATTTTCTAGTGTGCTCTGGACCCATGTGCTTTAGAGTTCCACTATCCTGGTTTCCTTAATGTCATCTTCACGTCAATGCTGTCATTCTATTCATCATGTGTGGTACAGATTTGTTATCAATTTTTCATTTAACACGTTTCCTTTCTGCTGGCATCTTGCTGCATGTGATCAAACCTGCTGCGATGAAGTGTGATCCTCCCAACTCTCCAACATGTTTTTAGACAGTGCAGCGTGGAGTAAATTTATGTACAGTAGGGATTACATATGTTGAATGTGATACAAGCCAACATATCCAACATTTACAACACCAGGGTTTGTTTGGTCTGTGTTTGTGTGTGTTTCAACAAAGAATGGACGTGGATCTGTCAGTCCAGTACCCAAAGTGGAACCTCTGATAAACAAATAACAGCACAGTGGCAAAACAAAAGTGTACATGATTGGCGCAGTTTGTCGAAATTTTCATAACATTAAATTTTAAGGTAACGGGTAAGAAGTGTCATAAGAGAGAACTAGAGTATTTTAGTCATGTTAAAGGGAGAGTATACTTTTGGTACATTGGAGCATCTTGATTCCTCCAAACTATGCCTCGAAACAGGACCAGGTTGACAAAAGTAATGGTGCCCTGTTGCTTGGATTAGTTTGGAGGAATCACTTGTTGCTCCATATTTACCAACACTGTACTATACCCCCTTAAAAGTCAAGGTGCAGTACATTCACTCACCTGGACTGACTGAGGGATGGGTGTAGCTCTTGCATTCACCGCCACCACCACCAACACCGCCCACACCACTGACGTCACCACCACACGAGACTGTAGGTATAAGGAGAACAGAGAACAGGTGTCAGTCAATGTTAACACTATAATACACAATAACATCAACATATCTACAAACACTAATACACAATAACATCAACATATTTACAATGCACCATCATTATGTACCGCACTCAAACCCTAACATATCTATTCCTCTTGTATATACCCTATTAATTAAGGACCCCGTGATCGTGTATGAAAATTGGAGGCTTCTGAATCATGTGTGTGTGTGTGTGTGTTTATTGGAGGAAGAGATAAGATGATCAGTATGTGTGGTCGAGGAAGAGGATCAGTGTGTAGAGGAGAGGAGGAGGACTAGGAGGCGTGTGATCACTTTCGTATACCACTATAAAAACCAGCCAAATCACACCCACTTTTTATCGAGTTGATGAGACAGGTTTTGGGATGGGTACTCGCACAACACACGCGCACACGCGTGTGCTTCACATCTTTTACACACACACACACACTTTATTTTTGCCTATTTTTCTGACACAGAATCTATTATGTTTGAGTGGCCATAAAAGGGTCGAGATATTGCACAATATTTTGACAATTCCCACAGGAAGGTAAACTGTTAATTCATTGTGAACTGGTGATACGAAAATCCAAAACACTGAAGCCTAACTTGTCACTGGTCCTTATAGGAACAGATCATTATATATACAAATGAAGACAATTATTCGATATAAATAAACAAATAAATGAATGAGATTGATAGGTAAATAGAGAAATGTGTAAAGAATTAGATTTAAATGAACTAAATTATACTCTGGTTCTCTCTGCGTTTGGATATAACTTATACACTGATTCTCAACTGGACGTGAGATTAATATTGAAGAAGTGACGAAAGTTCTTTGTAAATGTCAATAGCAGCCAGCTTAGTTAATAATTATCATTAATCAGACACTGTGTTGGGATATACAATTAATTAATGAGGCAACACACACACACACACACACACTACCATTTCTATAATTACACTAAGGGTCACGAGCTGTAGGAGAGAAAAAAAACATAGCATAGACGTTGATAATAATAATTGGTATAATTATATAGTGGCTCAAATCATACCTGTACTTCTTAATTAAATAAAGTATAGGTTACTTAAGAAAAGTTTGTGTCTCTTTAGGCCTTAGGGGATAGTACACTTTTAATACTATTCACTCGCAATCCAAAATTTGTATCCAAGTCTTGTTGAAGTATCGAATTATTTGACATACTACAGTACTCTCTTATGTCAATAGAATGATTTGTTAGTATGATATATTTTAAGTTCTCTCTCTCTCTCTCTCTCTCTCTCTCTCTCTCTCTCTCCTCTCTCTCTCTCTCTCTCTCTCTCTCTCTCTCTCTCTCTCTCTCTCTCTCTCTCTACAGTAGTGAGCCAATTACAAAGCTTATCCTGTCTCATATTTACTTGAGTTCGTTTAATACTCACTTGATCAGGCTATTCGATGCAAGCCTGGATACATATTTTGGATTGCGAGTGTACAAAAAGTGAGGCGACAGGACTTTTGCCGCCGACTGTACATTATAGCGCTTTGATTCCTCCAGAGTATGTATGGAAACAGGACTGGATTAACAAATATAGTGTGGCCTGTTTGGTTGCTTAGAAATAGATTGAGGGCATTAGTTTACTCCAGATCCACCACCAATTAACAACACTGTACAGTCACAATCAAATAACCATCGACACTTTCCTTACATCGTGCAAATAAATCAGTATCATATCAAAATAATATTATAATCATACAACACCTTATGTCAACTCAACCCCCTCAATTATTATTAATATGAGGTGCTGCAAAATTATACACGTGTTGTTCTTTATTACCAAGATAATTTACAACGATGGAAAGAAAGTGTCGGTGGATATTTTGATTGTGGCTGTATTTCCCACCAAAAATGAGCAAAGGTATGTGTAGTACAGTAGGTGCAGTCTGTTCCTCGTCTATGAAAGTCTGGGTGGATGAATCAGCTGCTTGCAATCTGCCCACAACAACTGATTCACTGGAGCCATGGTAAAGGTCATCGTCATCACTCTTAAGAGATTATCGTAGACCATAACTCTCCACTCATGTTCCTCCACCACCTCCACAACCTACTCCTCCTCCTCCTCCTCCTCCACCTACTCCTCCTCCTCCTCCTCCTTCTCCACTACCTACTCCTCCTCCTCCTCCTCCTCCTCCTCCACCACCTACTCCTCCTCCTCCTCCTTCTCCTCCTCCTCCTCCTCCTCCTTCTCCACCACCTACTCCTCCTCCCTCTTCCTCCTCCTCCTCCTCCACCACCTACTCCTGCTCCACCCTACTCCTCCTCCTTCTCCCTAGTCAGTCCTCTCAGGCACCCTAGAAGGAGGGGTGTGGTCAGGGAGTAAGTACATGTTTATTATTTCTCTCTCCTCTCTTTTTTTTTCTTGTTATACATTTTTTTCGCCGTGTCCAGCATTATAGAGGTCGTGATGTAAGCCGCTTTCACCCGCTCCTCTGATCTTCTCTTTCTTCTTTTTGTTGTTTGTGAGGCGAGTGACGACTGTCCCCTGTTTTGGGTGCATTCCATGATTCCTTGATCTTTACCTCACTTTCATCTCTTGTCTTCAATATTTTCCCCTTTCTCTCATGTCTTCAGCGTCTCTCTCTCTCTCTCTCTCTCTCTCTCTCTCTCTCTCTCTCTCTCTCTCTCTCTCTCTCCTCTCTCCTCTCTCTCTCTCTCTCTATCTGTGTGTGGTGTGTGTGTGTGTGTCTGTCTGTCGCTTGTCATTTCGGGGTACCTACTCTGCTCTGCTAGTCTGTACACACCCAGACCAGTTTTATCAGATGACCCTTTGAATACTAGAAGCTACTACTAGCATTTATTTGTTTTGGCCCAACCTCTTTTTTTTTATTCCCTGTTACGGCCCACTTTCATTCGTGTTCAGGTGCTTATACATACTTGTTCTTTATAGATCCTGATGATTAATTTTAAATATAAATCAGTAAAATACACCATCCCCTTTTTTGGTCATTTTAGTTTTTGTGATAAGACACTTGTTGTTCATTGCAGGCCTTACTTCTTTTTACGAGGTGACAGTCGTTTACTTAGTGTCAGTGTCCTTTATCACTATTGATTTTTGGTTCTTTTGTTATTTTTTGTAATGGCTCTCCTCTCTCTCTCTCTCTCTCTCTCTCTCTCTCTCTCTCTCTCTTCTCTCTCTCTCTCTCTCTCTCTCTCTCTCTCTCTCTCTCTCTCTCTCTCTCTCTCACACACACACACACACACACACACACACACACACTTTCCTCCTGTTGATGTTGCAGTACAATATGTTCTTGGGTTTACTCAGTTTAATTAATAATCATATAGTAATAATTTTAGAGGCTGACATTTTCTTCGTGGATGTGGTTTCACTTTTTCAGACTTTACTTTGAGTTGGGTTTATGTCGCTTTGGATGAAGACTATTAGTTATGAGGGGGACTTTATACGTTACCTTTATAATCATATGACCTGTAGTTATAATTTCTGAATGATGAGGGCATTTTGTAGTGTCTTGGAAGCACATGCTGTATAAATATCTATATAAATATATTTTTAATCCTATTATCATCATCTTGCAAAATACAACAGGAAATTGTCGCTCTTGTTATGTCAACTGTTAATTCTTTTCTCTATATGTTTTCAGGAACTCTGCTTACGTTCATTTATGATTACCAAGTGAAATTTGAAAGCAGAGTGAAAGTGAAATCCAGAAAAGGACGGACGGGCCGCCGGGTAAGAACCTCCAGCCACTGACACACTCACTCCAGCATCACTAGGAAGAGTTAAAGCAGCCAATCACCAGCCCCGCTGACCCGGCTACCATGGTGACGTCAGAGGTTGATGGTGTTGGTCACTGTCACCCAAACCACACCATGAAGGTCGCACGAGGTCGGCTGTCCAACCGGTTCCCTCTGACTGAACTTTATGGTGATAATGGTGTCGATGAATAATGATGATGAATAAAAACAAGTAGCTAACTACCGAGTACATTTACCTAAAGATGAAAAAGACTGAAACAAGAAAGGAGACTAGAAAGTATGTGGTTTAGCTTGAGCAACCCTCAGAGGCCCTTAGAAGAAACAAGACCATATGAAGAAAAATATTGGTTGGAATAGTTTGAAGGAATCAGTTGTTCCAGATGTATGTACCACCAATAATGTTATACTGGATAGCCACTTAAACTTTCTTCACTGGTGAAAGTATCACGTTTAGAAACAAGTGTTTCTTCGTCGTGCAATTTTTTTTACTATCTTTTTGTAGAGAGAAACAAATTACATACCAAGGTAAGGTATATATATATGATATAATACGACGGTATAAGCACACAAATTTGGATTTCAACACGACATAAATCGATATATAAAAATAAACTTACACTTCTAAACTTATAGATCTAATACTGGTACATACCAGCACACCTTTCACCCAGACACAGTGAATACTAACCTATGCAACGGCTTAATAGACAACCGATAAGAAATATTTATACTATCATATTAAAAAGGAGTTTAGATAAATAAATGAATATATACATAAAATATAAAGGAATAAAACTTGGTAAATGCCTAACTGATCTAATAAACAAAAACTATAAATTGCAATTATTATTATTATTTTCTTAATACTGTAAACATATATTAGATGAAGGTATAGGTATAATGAGACAGTGTTATAATTATTGACAAAGTCTTTCTATTCCTGCCTTGACGATCATTTCTCTCTCTCTCTCTCCTCTCTCTCTCTCTCTCTCTCTCTCTCTCTCTCTCTCTCTCTCTCTCTCTCTCTCTCTCTCTCTCTCTCTCTCTCTCTTTATACCACACCAGACAGTTCACTTGGTAACTACACTTACCAAAATCTATCAAACAGTTTAACATAATCATCACTACAAAGTTTTAAAGTAACTAAACTACATAGCATAAGTCAGCCACCATATGATCCATTATTTTCCCCGTTCGTGTTTACAAATCGACACTAAATGACTGTAAAGTTGGCCCACATCAGATGACATCCCACAGGCTATAGACATTCCTAAAAATGCTGATCCCAGGTAAATCATCCATTAATTACACTCATCTGTGAATTGATGTGTATTTGAGACTCAAGATTTGTAATGGTGTCCAATTATATCGGAAGTTGATAATAATGATTCCCATAACTCTTCTTTCATTCGCCTCAATTCAATTTAATTATCTAATCCCTGCATGCGCAACACATCATTACTGCTGGAAGCTTTTTTTTTTTAACTGGAGTTTCTCATAGCGCCTTGCAGCTGTGGTAATATGAAACTAAAAACTGATTTGTCCCTCCGGCAATCAGAACAAGTCCCAGCAGTGTACAGTATTATTACACCAAGTTACTCCACCTTAATAAAAAAAAAACAAGTACTAGAGCTTCAAACAATAATATATCTGCTTTATTTACCTCAGTATTTCAACTATTTATGCGTTTTTAATATGATATTAGAGATTGCTTATGCTATTCAAAGTCGCGATTGAAAAAAAGGAGTAATAATATAGCCAACAATTTTTTTTTTAAAGTAATTTTTGCCCCAGGTATTCATTACGGTCCTTAATATCGTCGCAATATTGCTTGTGGATGATTAATAGTCACTCAATTGTTTTTTTTTTGTCTATTGATGGATGTTGCTTTGACCCAAGTGACTATACTGGTACTGGTCACTGGTACCATTGTGTTATTGTTTACCTCCCGATACACACAACTAGTTTTTACTTTCTAAAATATTAATTAATATGTTACTATTGGCACCTTAACTGAAGCATTTATGTACCAACTCTTGATAGCTTATATTATTGACAAGTTGATTCCGTCTTCTTTGTTTATGGAATATCGAATTATCATTGCCTGAAAATATATGAAATTGGTTCATGCTTATTTATATTTTGTATAAAAACGATGCTCTATCTTGTATCTATATTGGTGTTAATTAAGGGGGTGTGGGAGTAGGGGACAGGCTTGGGGGGGGACTGGGGGGGGTGCGGGAATAGGGGGACAGGCTTGGGGTGGGTAGAAAGCCTGTCCCCCTATTCCCGCACCCCCCTAACCCCCCAAACCCTCCCCAAAGCCTTTCCCCCTACTCCTGCACCCCCAACCCCCCCCCCCAAGCCTGTCCCCCTATTCCCACACCCCCTTAAGGGAATAGTATTCTTTTCGTACATTGGAGTGGCTGTGATTCCTCCAAAATATGCCAGGAAACAGGATCAGATGAACAAAAATGGTGGGTGTCCTGCTGCTTGGAATAGTTTGGAGGAATCAATTTGCTCCAGATTTACCAACACTGTACTACCTACCTACCTACCTACCTACCCCCTTAACCCTGTCACTCACCTAAACACTTTAATTATCTATTCCACTTTCGCGTGAAAAATTAAATTGCAAATACATTTCTTGGTGCGTCCTTCAGCAAGACCACAGACCTTTACCTCAGGCCCGTCTCTCTTACAAACCCCTGGACATTTCTAGAGCAGCCTGTTTTGTTTGTCTATACTCCCTAACCCTGAGAAACGACGACGATCCCTTTTCTCCTTAAGGTCAGAGGAGAAACACACGCGTTGGGATTTCACGACTCTTGGAGCAGACAGACATGCAGTGGAAAAAGTGGTATATGTAAAACTGGACTAGGTCAGTATATAGAAGTGGGCGTGGTGGTATCTGTTGTTGTTTTTGTTATTGTTGTTGTTGTTGTTGTGGGTGGTGGTTGTTGTTTGTGTGGGTGGTATTCGTATCATATTATGTGGTGTTAGGCGTTGGTAGTCATTGTGTTGGTCACAGCTAAGGGGCCCAAAATGTAATAAAAATAATCGTGACTTGATTAAGGGGGAAATATACAGTGTTGGTAAATCTAGAGAAGCTGATTCCTCTCAACAATTCTGTTTCCTGGCACACTTGGAGGAATGAAGGTGTTCCAATGTACCAAAACTGTATTTCCCCCTAAAGGGAATAAATATACCTTGTTGTTATTTCGCCCTACCGACTGAAAGGATAGAAAACAAAGAGAAGAGAGAGAGGGGATGAAACTCTGTGAAGCGTAAGTAAGCCCCTGGTGTTTTGCTTCAATATAGACAGCCAGGGGTGAAACGGGTGCAGTCGGTGGCATAAATATTACGTTGCAATCCTTTCTGTTCTACTCTGTATGTATGGTGATGTCTCTTTGTGTGAGTACATACACTATGGAGGTGATGGAGAGGAATATTTTGTGAGTTCGTGAGGAAACGGCACACAAACACCACTCATACATTATAATTATACAGCCAATTATTTATGACGTTACTAATACTGAACAAATACACCAGTTCATAACACAGTAACTATCCCACGTGTGTATTATGAGTCACTTGGTCATTGTATATATTTTTAGCTGACACCTCATAAGTTGTATTGAAGATTCACTTTTTATATTTCTTCACTGACATAATTTTCTTTCCTACAATGTGAAAGGAAAAGTTCTGTACACTCGTGATACATAATTTTTGACCAGGGGGTATTAGACCTCTAGTAGTCGTGGCCAAACGTAGACCCATACTCTTAATACATAATATTATAGTACAGATTGAGAAATGAATAAAATATGTCGTATATCTTGACCATTAAAGTAGTCACTAATATAATTGTTTTGGTACATTGGAGTGCCTTAATTCCTCCAAAGTATGCCAGGAAACAGGACCAGATGAACAAATATAATGGTGTTCTGTTGCTTGGACTAGTTTGAAGGAATCATTTACTCCAGATTTACCAACACTGTACTTTCCCCTTAATATGAAACTTGGGTATGGACGGAAGAGGACTTGGAGATCGTAGACATCCTGGTGAGAAATTATGTATCATGAGTGACGAGTGTTCAGTACAGTACATCTCCTTGAATGTAAACACTTGCAGACCGTCTGCCATAAGGGGGTGCGGGAATAGGTGGACAGACTTGGGGGGGGGGGGGGGGTTAGAGGGGTGCGGGAGTAGGGGACAGGCTTGGGGGTGGTGTGGGAGTAGGAGAACAGGCTTGGTGGGGGGGTTAGGGGTGTGTGGGAATAGGGGACAGGCTTTCTACCCACCCAATTAATGAAGGGAATCAGCCTTGTATTGTATGGCCACGACACGAGACTCTATAGACTGGAATATCTTCAATGACTCAAGAAGCTCCTATACTCCTATAAACATTACAACAGGTGCCGAGGATAGAAATAGTAATACTCGTGTGTATTATTTTCGCTCATTACTTAACACAGGGTAGGAAAAAAATATAGTTATATGTTGAAGACCAACCAAATGATTGTTAATTATTGATAAATGGATAGCAAAGATTTCATTCACATATAATTATACAGTATATTCACTTTAAAACAAATATAAATCAAATGTAGATAAACAGAAAAATAGTAAT
>JAWZYT010000788.1:0-67500 GCA_034508575.1 Petrolisthes manimaculis | reverse complement strand
ACCCTTGACCTGCCCTGAAATGCTCACCTATACCTGTAATTCTGACGTGACCTTTTCCCTCACTATGGTGTCCCTGACCTACCCTTGCCCTTCTATGCCTTGCTCTACCCTAGGCCTAACTGACCTGTTTTCACCCCTTCTCTCTCTCTCTCTCTCTTTCTTTCCATGGCCTGCCCTTGACCTGCCCTGAAATGCTTAACTCTACCTGAATTCATGGCGTGACCTTTTCCGTCTATTTCGTGGCCCTGACCTATCCTTGCCCTACCTACTCCTCACTTAGCGTTAATTAACACTAGACAACAAATGTGTTTTCCTATCTATGAATCCCATTTCTCTGATACATTAATTACCTTACTTACTTTTTCTCTCCTTCCTGTTTACGTATCTCCCTACTTGCTTATTTAATTATAAATTTCAATATGTTAAATATGTTCAATATGTCAGTATAATTAAAATTAGACTGAATTGTTGTCACTTGCCATCCTTCATTTGGTGTCACTTCTTTACTTGGCAGCTAGTTAACATAAATACTTCTCTGCTTACCAGTCTTCCTGTCTCTCTGATGAGTTTTCTTATCTACCCTTGACCCTTCTCCTTGTCTTGGTCCTAATATCCATGTTAATTAAACTGATCATTAAATATCCCCCTTAAGGAGTCTATAGCATTGGTCTGCATCCTACATTATCTCTCTTATAGATTTTCCTGTCTGTCTGTCTGTCTGCCTGCCATCTGATCTGTTTGCCTCGCTCTTCAATAATTCCTGATCACCAGCTGCCTACTCCTTGTTTCCCATATTCCTGCCTACCTTCACCAAGCATCAACTCTCACTATATATATCATACCTGGTCAAGCTAAGTGACATACATGCATGACAAACAAACTTTCTAAATCTCCGGGACCTACAATAATATTTGAGGGATATCGAACACACATTTGACATTTAATAATTTAAAGCACTGTCTTACCCTATCAAATATTCAATGCTAATAAATATAATTATCTTATATCCTATTATCTAACTTTCATGAATTGGATGTGGTCAGATTTCTGTACTCATATTTGGTTTTCATTTTTCATCAATTTCTCTCAGTTTGGTGGACGAGTGGAACAAGTCTCAGAAAAAAAGTCTAAAACCAAATCAGCTGGTGGAAAAGTACTCTCCCTTCCATTTAACATTTTTTCTTTTCTTCTATCAACGTACGGTATCCAATATTTGCATCTCAATTATCATTCTTCCTCGCATCTTTTTTCTCAATACCCGTCTTTTCTTTACTTTTTCTGGTCTTTCTAAGTCTCACAACAACAACAAAAAACAAAAACAAGAAGGACGTGTGATGCATAACATTACTTTTGCGACGTCATATGCATTTGATGACCGTATGTCCCAGTGTGTGTGTGTGTGTGTGTGTGTGTGTGTGTGTGTGTGTGTGTGTAAAGGTGAGCGAGGGAGGGAGGGGGAGGATTGGATTGCCAGGTGAATGAGACCACACCCATTTGGGGAAGGTCATGGAGGACAAGAATGAACAGTGAGGTGAGGGGGTGTGATGACTAGCGGGTCTCTGGGTGTGGCAGGGCATTGTTGGGTAGGGCAGGGCAGGGCAAGGGGAAGCATGGGGAAGGGAGGGACAGTGTAGGGCAGGGCAAGAGGAAGGGAGGAACAGAGTAGGGCAGGGCAGGGCAGGGCAAGGGGAGGCATGGGAAAGGAAGGGAAAGAGTAGGAATGGGGCAGGGCAAGGGGAGGCATGCATGGAAAGGGAGATAGTAAGGCAGGGCAGGGCAAGTGGAGGCATGGGGAAGGGAGGGACAGAGCAGGGCAAGGTAATGGGAAGTTTGAGGGAAGGGAGGGACAGGGTATAGGGCACTGTAGGGCTAGGAAAGGTCCAAGGCAGGGCAGAGCAGGGGTAGTGATGGGGAGGGAGGGAAAAGGTAAGGCAGGGCAGGGGAAGGCGGGAGGGGCAGGGTAGGGATAGGTTAGAGGGACACATGCAGGAGAAAACTGGGACACGGATGAATCAGAAACTAGTGAGCGAGTGTCCAGTAATATCACAACAACAACAACCATATTAACACTGTATATCAACACTTCAACAACAGCAACAACGATAAAAAAAACACAACTACAATTTAAAATATCAACAACATTAGCAACAACAACGACAATGATATCTGTAGTAGCAGCATATACAACCACACTAACTAGAATAACAACAACATTAACAACAAACACAACAACAACAGCAACTACAACAACAAGATATATCATAGTTCACTGACACGAGCCCCACCCACCACGACCACGACCACCACCACTACAACCTTATCCAGCCTCTCAGCCAAGGGTTCATTAACTCTGGCTCTTCCCACACAAATCCTCATTCACCTAATGGCGGCGGCTTTTCATACTAATCTGCCTGAGGTGTGACTCAACTGGGTGTGTAAGTTATAATGCATTTCAACAGTTCGTCCCATTAATAATATATATATAACGGATGACCAGTTATGTACTTGTGGATTATACTTCTATTAGATGATTGTTATTGTCGGTTGAAAGCACATATGACGTCAATATGTGAAGAACAAAAATCTAATATAACTCTTTGGTAACGTATCCATCGTTTTATATAATACACATAAAATAACGCGAGAGGATTAATGTGTCCTGTGGAGATTTGCGTCGTATAATGAAGGACTGATGGGTGGTGATGTTATGGTGGTTGTATAAAGTGATGAAGGGGAGGAGTTTGAGGCTAATAATATCCCTCCTCAACTTTCCTTCCAATATCACACACTCTCGTCCTTCACCCTCCTCCCCCCTCCTACTCCTCCTCAACTTCCCTCCCCATGCACTCCTTCCCCCATCCCCATCTGCTTCCACTTTCCATATCAACCCCCTTTTCATCTAGCCCAGGTGGACCTTGGTATACTTTGGATGAATCAAGGAACTCTTAATGTAACACAAGTATATCATTACTCCCCCTTTAAGAACTTGGACATGCAGCTCCAATAGACAGACGTGTGTGGGAGTTAGAATCTGTGCCACCAACCACTGGTATCTTGTTCTACTTTAAGTTATTCCGGTTTAGCACTGTAGAAAATACACGTGGCGAGTTGAATTCACATGAAATGGAATTACATGGCCACTCATATTTTTTTTTTCTCTCTCTCTCTCTCTTCCTCGTGTTCTCTATTCCTTACCAATAAATACAATACAAATGAATACGTACTACTTTTTAAATTATCATCCTTTACTTAAAAAAAAAAAAAAAGAGGAAAAGAAAGCTGCACAGACAATAATGACAAAGAAAAAGTCAACTGTGTTACATGCAAGTTGGAGAATGACTTGGGTAAGAAAAGTAATACATGTCTAGGTGACTTTCAGTGTTTAGATTTTTTTTTTTTACATCCGTGAGAGTAGATGAGCAGCTGTTATCAAGATTTCCCGACACTCTCTTCGACGAAAAATTCTCTTCGTCGCTCAGATCCTATTATTTTGCAATGCGAATTCAGAGACGAGAGTTTTGTTTCGCCGCTCAGAAAGTTTAATACAATCTATCACCCTTACGATTTTACACGATTCATGACTGACTGATTGATTGACGGTCATCGAACACCATATAATTAATTATCCTAAACACTTTATGAGGAGAACTTCTTTTTGGTAAATTGGAGGTCAATTGATTCCTCCAATCTATTGCAGGAAATAAATCACCTCAATTCTATTAATAAGACATCTGTTTCGTGTAATAGTTTGGAGGAATCAATAGCTTTCCAATTTCCCGTCAATATGTGGCATGAGGGAAATGAATCACACATGTAAGACAAAAACAAAATGCCACATGCACATCAAAAGAAAAAAAAAAGGGAAAATGAGTGTGTTAAATTTACCTCATGTCGATATAACCCAGCCAATAATTTATAGGAGCATTATAACTTTTCTTCTTCTCAGTTCAGACCAATTTCTATCCAGGGAAAACATAAAACTCTTCCCCAATAACTTGACGGTGAAGAGGTCATGCATGGGTTTAGGTACAGCCAGGAATAAAAGTCATGTCTACGAACCACCACAATAAAGGTCAGAGAAATGTTTTGCCTCGTGGTGTGTGTGTGTGTGTGTGTGTGTGTGTGTGTGTGTGTGTGTGTGTGTGTGTGTGTGTGTGTGTGTGTGTGTGTGTGTGTGTGTGTGTGTGTGTGTGTGTGTGTGTGTGTGTGTGTGTGTTTGTGTGTGTGCAATGGTTTAGTTTACTTTACACCACCAACCAACTAACCACCCCTGCAGGTATCGTTCAGGTGAGAGGTTGTTTACAGGCTCATGCTTCTTGTTATTATATACTGTATTCTCTGGTATAGTAGTGAGTAGTAGAGTACTTTCAATGAGGAAGTATTGAGTTGTTGTAGTGTAATGTATGTACAGCTTCAATCAAATATCCACCGACACTTTCCTTCCATCGTGCAAATAAATCAGTATCATAACAAAATATAATCCACCGACACTCTCCTTCCATCGTGCAAATAAATCAGTATCATAACAAAATATAATCATACAACAACACTTTATGTCAACTCAACCCCCTCAACTATTATCATGAGGTGCTGCAAGATCACACACGTGTTGTTCTTTATTATCAAAATATCTACTACGATGGAAGGAAACTGTGAGTGGATATTTGATTGTGGTGTAAAGTAAAGTACTGTCGCAATATCTGCCAAGGCAACAAGTACGACATGAAAAAAATAAGCTCACACACAGGTTGGTAAACAAAAGAACCAGAGAAGTGCATTAATTTTCCCCCTTGTTATTGTAATAATTCTTTATGTAGAAATGTGTTTATTCGGTCATTATCCTTCAAGATTGACTGAGTGAAGCGACATGACTTTTCCCACCGACTATACATTACACCACAACACTCTACTTCCTCCTTTAATAACACTCTACTTCCTCCTTTAATAACACTCTACTTCCTCCTTTAATAACACTCTACTTCCTCCTTTAATTAATATCTTCAAACGAGTTCCAACCATGACAGGAATGTTGGTGTGAAGTGGTCTAGTGAGGCGTCAGACGGCTTCAAACTTAAGTATATATAAACCAGGAAATAATTAGCCATAAAGTAGGAAGGTGATTGTACTGGTCAAACCACTACAACTTGACACAACTTGACCCAGACGATGACATATTGAAGGTGGTTGTTTTAAGGGGAAAGTAAGTTGATGCAGCAAGAATAGTGAGTTTAGGAAGCTATGAGAAGAGCTGCTTGAAATCAATGTTATACCAGGTAACACTTTTCAGCATTAATTAACGTATAAAGTATAATTAACGTTTAATATAAAGTATAATTAACGTATAATATAAAGTATAATTAACGTATAATATAAAGTATAATTAACGTATAATGTAAAGTATAATTAACGTATAATATAAAGTATAATTAACGTATAATATAAAGTATAATTAACGTATAATATAAAGTATAATTAACGTATAATATAAAGTATAATTAACGTATAATATAAAGTATAATTAACGTTTAAACTACTCGGAATATAAGGATTTTGTGTTTGGCAAGAATGTGTAATATATTTCATAATATGCCTTTAATTGACAAAAGTTGGAAATACACAAATTCATATTCTTGACTTATACAAAGAGACTCACAGCTGCCTGGGTTGGCGCTGACAAAGAAGACGATTTAAGACTCATAAAAAGCAACGACCTCAAACATAACTTCCATTGTGCAGACGCGATAAAAATAAAAACAAGAGATAATAATTGGGGTAATTAGATTATACTCGTACACTGAATTGAAACCACGACAAAAAAGCGGAAAGATATTATTCTCTCATTATGCAATGTGTAAGTTGCTTCACATACACCTCTGTTTTGGTCACTTGTCTGCTAAATCATACCGTAATAAAATGAAAACTGCTAAATTCAACAAAAGGTAATCCAAACCATAAAGATAAGAAATAAAAACTGCAGAAAGATCACTTGAAACATTATTTTATACTTTACATAAAATAAAGCACACACAAATGTTAGCTAGCTCTCTTGCTGCTTTCTAACACCTGTGACATTAACAGTGACATTAAATAAACTCTCCCTTGTCAACAGCAATGCAGCCTTACACCTTGGCTGAATATGATCATCTTTGTCACAGCAGTTCACATAATATATATCACACAATAACAACATCGTAGTTCCTTGTTGTAGCAGAGTAATAATAATAATAATATGATGCAGTAAATACAGTACATACCTTAATTATGAGTAACTATATACATGACGTCTTCCTTAAACACCTTTCCCAACCAAACAGTGAGTGGTTGGTTGGATAATACCTAGTGAATCTCTATCGTTTATCATAACACACACCGATGATTCCCCAAGGCCAACATCACATAATATTATCTCTCCGAGCCATGTCTCTCCGCCTAATAAGCTGTCTTCCCTTTGATCTCCTTCCTTCCAACACATCACCTCTCTGACACACCCATCACCCTGAAGTACTATAATAATATCGTATCACTTAGAGTGCCACTGGTTTCTCTTCAGTTGATTATAATATGTAAACGCACAGAGTGGTCTTGAGTTTTTCATTGTAAAAGCGACAGTGTCTCAAAGGAATACACCTATATATACACCACACTTTTATAAGACCTCTGAAAACATTGGAGCACTCACCACCGCCATCAACAACACTACAAACTCTAAACTCACTCACGGCCATCTGACAGAACGCTGAGATCACATTGCCTCAGTTTTCACACCGGGGAAATACATTTAAGAAGTTTAAAGAGTTTCGTTTGGTGAGTTCCAGTCGTGAGTGTATAATTCCAAACTGTTAAGGCAAGCAATGGCATAACAAAATCAAATCAAAGCCACTAACACTAACACGGCTTTATACTGAACTCAACAAACAGTAAAGTTACGTATACGGCTTCACGACGTGTAATGGATGAGTTTACATTAGGCTTGGTAGTGATAATAGGAAGGTGTTCATGAACCTCTGGTCTCCTCATGCATGACGTGGCAGCACGGTTCACTAAGTTTGACTCTCCCAGTACATGTAACATAAAAGAGGCAGCAGTTATCTTGGTGGTTTTAGCCGCAGGTGGGGCAGCTCTATAAGTGACAGTGGTCCAAAGTCGTGAAAATATAAGATGTATTCTTCGTCCTTGTTAAATGCTGATATATACTGTGTATATATATATCTATCTATATATATATATATATATATATATATGATGGATTCGAGTCCTAAGGTGTGCTAGTACAACGCCTTTGGGTGAAATATCCCTCACAGGAGATAATATTAATATGAACGATTTTTGTTATTTTATGAATACCGAAGTATATTATTTTAATATGCAATATTTTATATACCGTAATATCCCATAACGCTAAAATGTTAAAATGAGAAGTGAAGGAGTACAATATTATATGGTAGTGAGAAAATATAAGCCCTGGTTTCACACAGTGATGTCACGCACCACACACCTAGACTAAAATGTTTTTCAATAAAAACTGTACAGCAAACATACACGTTCACGGCTCTATACCTTTACTGACGAATAATGTACTGTACTGGTTGTGCCTCTATACTAAAGTTTGGTTTGTATCACTGGTCATTTTAATTAATAACAACAAATGACGACTCACGGATATTATTATTCCGAGGCTGAAACTAAGACGAACTTCAGCCGAGGGTTAGACTACCAAAAGTTAACTAAAGTCAATAGATAATTAATTAACTATTTAATAACACTCTATCACGACATTGTAAACATAACACCACCATGCACATCACAACACACTACACTATAACACCTTCATGGCACACTCACCTCCATATCTGACAGCGTGTGTTGGAGTGAGTGTTGTAGCTTGGCCGACCCCCTTATCAACACTTGGGACGGCCTTGACCCCCTCCCTCCCTCACCCCCACCAGAGTGCTTGCTGCCTGCCTGCCTGCTTTACACATCTCCCTCCCCCCTGCTACCCCCCCCCCCCCCGTGCTGGATGACCCCACCCGCCAAGACTAGTGACCTCCACCGACCTCCAGGATTCAGTCGGTGACCTACAACTATACAACAACTCGAGTCTATTTTTTTCACGATGATAAATTTGGTTTGGTGGATAAGGCTAAGGTGTGCTAAAAGTAGATTAGGTTAGTATTGGCTAATATTTAGTGGACTAGCCACGCCCACGCCAGGCTGACCAGTACCCAATAGCCTAACCTTTCCTTGCATTGCCTATCCCAGTCTATCCAGTCTAATGTTTTACCTTCCTTCAGGCAAATCTAATGGTATTATTCTATTGGAAATTAACCAATCACCACCTGAGCTTAGCTTCACTTTTCCCATCACCACGAAGAAATGCTGCAAAATTTACAGGACATTAATTAACCAATAATAATTTTATCTCTACAGTCCTATAGTCAGAAGGGATCTATTACAGTAGTTCTCTACCCTGACCACTGAGTCCATTACACCTCTACAACTCGGAAATATCAGCGAGACATTAGTTTTTCCACAGCTCCAATAAATGACAAATATAAATGCACTACGTATTATTATAACATATAAAGAATGCCTTTTTTTTCGTCGGTCACTTTCACTTCATAATTTGATTAAAATAAAAGATCGAGAACATAGTTTGTCACTAATAATAAACATGAAGTAGCATTATCTTATGAAAACTGTATTCATTCAATAGGAATTTTGATGAGAAAAAAGAGGGATAATGATAATATATGGCAAATCATACTTGATTGATTGAGTGCGCAACAGCGAGGTTATATGGCGCCCGATGAGGAAGGTGTTTGAGAGGTGGGACAGTAAGTATAAAAGGTAACAGATAAAAAAAAAAAAAAATGAAATAGTTGTGAAGTGAAATCCCCTTTTAGTGGCCTTTATGACAAGCAGGAACACTGGGAAGGGAAGGTATTGGTAGACACTTACCCCAGGACGAAAATCATACCTAATAACCAATTTTGTTTTACATACAATATATTTTCCTTGAATCGTTACCAACTTATACACAACAATCTGTCATGAGCTCCCTAACATTTTGCAGTAGTCACTCGTCACTGAAGCATGGAAGGGGGAAGATGGGAGAATGGGTGAGGTAAAAAGAAGGGCGAAAGGGGAAGGGTGAAAAAGGAAGGGAGAAAAGGGAAGGGCGAAAAAGGAAGGGCAAAAAAAAGTGAAGAAGGGCGAAAAGAGAAGAAAGGCCAAAAGGGAAGAAGGGCAAAAAAGGGAAGAAGGGCGAAAAGGGAAGGAGGAGAAAAGAAATGGGGAGGGAGAAAAAAGAAGTAAATGAAAAAAAAAGGGAGAAACTGAATTCAGAGAAAGAAAGAAGACCACAGTAGTCCTGGAAGACCCTGTAGCACAAGGGAGGGCACAGCGAGAGGAGGGACACTAAATTTCAAGTAAAGATACAATCAAATATCCACCGACACTTTCCTTCCATCGTAGTAAATATATTTTTAATCAAGAACCACACATGTATGAGTTTACCTGACCTCATATGGATAATTGAGGGGGTTGGGATGACATAAGGTGTTGTTGTATGATTATATTTTGACATGATACTGATTTATTTACACGATGATAGGAAATTGTCGGTGGTTACTTGATTGTGGCTGTAACGCTGTAACAGAAGGTGGCAAGGGACTGTTGAACACTTGAAAGAGAATGCCTCGAGGAAGAAGAGGATAAATATATAGTTCTTATTTGAATGCGGGATGGATCGAGGGTTTGGGAAGCAATGAACGGCGACACCCTTTATAAAAACACTCACGTTACCAATACAAGTTTTTTTTTTTTGTGCTTCTCTAATTACCTTCAGTTTACACACATGCACTATGAACTTGTACAGCCACAATCAAATATCCACCTCACACTTTCCTTCCATCGTGCAAATAGATCAGTATCATATCTAAATATAATCATACAACAACACCTTACGTCAACTCAACCCCCTCAATTATTATTATTATTGAGGTGCTGCAAAACTGTACACTTGTTGTTGTTCTTTATTACCAAGATATTTACTACGATGAAAGGAAAGTGTCGGTGTATATCTGTTTGTGACTGGACGACATTTTAGTCTTACTTCCCGACTATACTTACTCAACTTTCATATACTACAAAACACAAGTAAGTATGTACTGTACTACTAAGTCAGTCTTGTATAGGTATAATTCTAAATGCTTTATCACAACACCGTATTTCTCTCGTCCTCCGTCTGTTGTCTTACACTCTCGGGTTAGATCTTTTTTTTTTTTTTTTTTTTTTTTTTAGTATTTAGATTCGCATGTACAGTCACTAGCACTAATAAGTATACAGTTTTGGTTGAAGCTTTGAAATGTCCACTAATTCACCAACGAACTAATTCTATAATGTAGTCCGTTACCGAGGCTCAAGGGGGTGCGGGAATAGGGGACATGCTTGGGGGGGTAGGGGGGTGCGGGAATAGTGGGCATGCTTTCTACACCCCCCCCCCCCCCGCCCCACTAAGCCTGTCCCCTACTCCCGCACTCCCTTAAGTCACACACACACACACACACAGGTCACCATCAATGTAGTTGCGGCAAAAACGTGAGGAGTGACATGACTCAGTGACTTGTGGGAGGTAAGAGGTGTTTGTTGTACTCGAGGGGAAGCTGATGATAGACATAATGGAGGGCATCTTCT
The DNA here is from genome assembly GCA_034508575.1 of Petrolisthes manimaculis. NCBI lineage: Eukaryota > Metazoa > Arthropoda > Malacostraca > Decapoda > Porcellanidae > Petrolisthes > Petrolisthes manimaculis. The sequence continues at coordinate 56,805 of JAWZYT010000788.1, read as the reverse complement.
TTCATCAACAGTTCCCAACACAACAACAGCTGCAGCATCATTCCAAGTCATGGTGTTGACAGACGTGAAGTACACCTCAGAAATCCGTTCAACAATCTATTTTCTTTATCTTTCATTAATGGCCTTAAGCTCAGCAAATACTTCCTCGCCCCCTGTAGTTCCTGTCCTATCTGAACTACGGGGTGATTCCTGCTGAGGCGATACACTGACTTGTGTCTCATACTGTTAAAATCTAACCCCGCCATCAGACACTGGCGGCCACTACTAAAGTCACTGTGGACCAAGTAGAGTAATATATAGGTAATCATCACACGTTCAGCTACAACACTCTTCTCCAATAATTATCTGGTATGTTTTATACACATCTAGAATATTCAAGGCAATCGGAACTCGCCACAACGCAGAGAACAATTGTGGAGGTCGATGAAAGGACACTAAGTAATAACAACTCTCATTACAGTCACTCCAGCAATCTGTTGGTCCATCTACTGTAAAGTGCCTGTGCTAATGTTATTATCAAGGAACACGTGTACTACCATGTGAGCGTTTGTTGTGAGTATACACCAGCTTTAATTACGTTATGTGAGGTGAAGCAGGTAACTGTGATTTGGTATAGTGTGGGTTCTCGTCCCAGTTCCATCCATGAAGCTTGAAAATAACATGTTTACTGTAGTGTTCCATTAATGTCTACCGACTGACCTTCCTTGTTTACCGTGTTGTCGGCTCTGGATATAATAAAGTAGAACAAAGTAAACCGGGCCATAAAAGAGCAGAGTGAACCAGAGCACACCAAAGACCGGTCAGCACCCAGGCTCCACTCAACCAACTTTGCCTCTCTACTGCCACGACCGGTTGGCATACACCTATTTACTACTACTACACCTTCACATAAAACGAGAGTGAAGTCTGACTGTAGGCTGACCTCAGGCGGACAAAAGATTTGGCCAGTTTGCCGATAGCGAACACACAAACAATATATAGTCAAAGGTCACTCGAACTGACCACGGAGGAGCAGGAGATTAGTTAATTAAATTGGTAATGTTCAATACCTCTGTCGTGTGTTGACCTTTTGATGGCTGACAAACTGCCAAGTACTTGCCGGTCATTGGGGTGCATGAAAGATGACAAATGTTCAACTCCAATACAAAAGCTGGTCTGATGGTAATGGGACCCGAGCCTGTGTGATCACTTTAAGAGGAGATTCTCTTGTTGGTAAAATAGAAGGCTACTGATTCCTCCTAATTATACCAGAAATCAGACGCTCTTGGTGGCACTAATAGGGGATCTGTCTCGTGGCATACTTTTGGAGGAATCATTATTTGTCTTAACCTGATCTTGTTTACTAACAAGAAAAAAGGTGATAGAGAGGTGAGACAGCAAACAGGAAGGAAACAGAAAGAAAAGAGGGACAGTTGAAGAACTAAAAGCTAGTGGCTGGAGCCGAAGGGGCGCCAAAACACTTATAACATGAGTACGAATACCACAGTCCCAATTGCACCTACTTCATCCCAATATACTGTTTTAATCCATGCAGTTCAAACGACTACGAATGTGCTGCAAGAATAATGTTACACACTCGTATCCCAACGATCAATATATAACTATAATTATTATCATAATTTTGATTATCATGCCGTAACAATTACATAAATTATCATCATTATTATTAACATACTTATCGTTTTATTAGTCTTATTCATATTATTCATATTGATATTCATATTATTATAACAACCATTTGGAGCCTTTGTTACTTTAATCTTGTAATTGATATTGGTATTATTTTCACTCTAATTACACTAATGAATAACAGAAGAACAAGAGAGCTAAAAAGGCGTATCGGAGTGAACTTGTTACCACATAAACAACCACGAAATTCTTTACAAAGTTTCTTTATGCTCCAAATATTATTGTATGTTTGTTGCATTTATGTTGTTGCATGTATATTGTATGTTTTTATAGTATTAATTGTTTTTATCAGGTGGTGGAGTGTGTATGAACTTTAACTTTCTATAACGGGTTTATGCCTAAGCTGTGAAAGAAAGACAAGTAATCAATTCAATATCAGGAATATTATTGTACAGTAAGTATCTGATGTATGTAAATTAACCTTAAGGGGGTGTGGGAGTAGGGGACAGGCTTGGGGGGTGCAGGAATATGGGACAGGCTTTCTAATAATAATAATAATAATAATAATATAACAAATTATTAATATACAACTGTTGGCCAATAAACGATATACTTTTTAAATATTGAGCAAGATGAATAAATATAATAATAAATAAATAAATATATAAAAAAATAAATACATATATAAATAAATAAATGCATATATATACAGTATATAAATAAATAAATGCATATATATATATATATATATATATATATATATATATATATATATATATATATATATATATATATATATATATATATATATATATATATATATATATATATATATATATATATATAAGTAAATAAATAAATAAATAAATATCCTACAATTACGTGTCAAGACAAGATATAATATTATATACTCATTCGAAATCAATCAAGATGAAATAATAATAATAATCATAGCTACAGTATAGTTTCGACAACCAAGTAACTCACTCAGGTATAAATAAACAAACACACAAAACCACAACACCAACTCTGACCCCAGGTTCTCACTAGACAAAAAAAAACATGCATGAGAGAGAGAGAGAGAGAGAGAGAGAGAGAGAGAGAGAGAGAGAGAGAGTATTTGACCAAATTGAATTGCAGTAGTTTAAATGAGGATATATATGAGCATAATAAATACATTTGAGAACTTCTGGTGGGGCGTAATGCTTAACTTTGAGGAGGAGTGGAATCATTCTGGACAGCTTCAAACAAAGATCAGAAATGTGTTGCTTGAATGTCATTTTTTTGTCAAAAACTACACCAAGAAATTTAGTTTTGTAAACCTGTTGATGATATCCAACAGGTTTACAAAACTAAATTTCTTGGTGTAGTTTTTGACAAAAAAATGACATTCAAGCAACACATTTCTGATCTTTGTTTGAAGCTGTCCAGAATGATTCCACTCCTCCTCAAAGTTAAGCATTACGCCCCACCAGAAGTTCTCAAATGTATTTATTATGCTCATATATATCCTCATTTAAACTACTGCAATTCAATTTGGTCAAATACTTATTCCACTCATTTATATAACCTCAACATTCTACACAAAAAAATTATCAGGATAATGACTAATAGTGACTTTTGTACACACACACCACCATTATTCAAATCGCTAAATATCCTTAACATAACAGACATCTCTAAACTGAATATTGCATCCTATATGTACAAACAAATAAAATCAAACCTATACAATCTTCAACCCCTTCACACTTATCATACTCGTAACCAAGATTTACTACCTATACCCAGACATAAACTAACACTGTTCACACATTCACTGTTATACCTTGGTCCCAAAACATGGAATAATATTCCCAGCAATATTAAACAATCAGTCAGTCTACAATCCTTTCAAAATAGCTACAAGAAACACCTACTATCCCTGTATTCGTAATTAATACTTTTTCTTTATTCTTCTTGATATAATTCTGTTGCATTTATTTTTATTATTATGATTACTTACATTGTATTTTATTATAATTATTATTACTATTGTTGTTGTATTATTATTGTCATTGTCATTATCATTACTTTTATCATTACTAATATTATTGCTTTATATTATTTCATTACATTAACAATATTGTCATGTTTACCCTTAACAGCATTATAAATAATTTTGTGGACATTATCATTATTATTACTACAATTATTATTGTTATTATTATCATTGTTATAATTGTTGTTGTCATTACTATTATTATTATTATTGTTATTATTATTGTTACTATTATTATTTTCACTATTATTATTGTTATTACAACTATTTACCATCATTATCATAGTTACTATTATATTATCATTATCATTGTTGTTTTCGTCATTATCTTTGTTATTATTACCATTTTCATCAACATTATTATTATTATTACTATCATTATTATTACTATCATTATTATTGCTATTATTATTATTACTATTATTATTATTACTATTATTACTATTACTATTATTACTAATACTATTATTACTATTACTATTATTACTATTACTATTATTACTATTACTATTATCACTATTACTATTATCACTATTACTATTATTACTATTACTATTATTACTATTACTATTATTACTATTACTATTATTACTATTACTATTACTATTAGTACTATTACTGTTAGTACTATTACTGTTGGTACTATTACTGTTAGTACTGTTACTGTTAGTACTATTACTATTACTATTAGTACTGTTACTGTTAGTACTGTTACTGTTAGTACTATTACTATTACTATTATTACTATTACTATTATTATTGTTACTATTATTAATATTACTGTTATTACTATTACTATTATTACTATTATTACTATTATTACTATTATTACTATTATTACTATTATTACTATTATTATTATTATTACTACTACTATTATTACTATTACTATTATTACTATTACTATTATTACTATTATTACTATTACTATTATTACTATTATTATTATTATCATGATTGTCATTATTGTTATTTATTATTGTTGTTTTCATTATTATTATTTTTACAAATTGTCTCAATAGTACTCCCATGTAAATAATCTTTAGTCAAGGACTTATACTTACCATTGCCCAAAAAGCTCATGCTTGTAAAGGGCTGTTTGTCACTAAACAACTATCCTGTAATATTCTCATGTATGACAAACATAATAAATTGAATTGAATTGAATTGAATTGAGAGAGAGAGATATATGTTATAAGGGACCTTACTACTAGATATAAGACAACATTTGTACACTGTTTAGATAAAAAAAAAAAAGATAAAACAAAAATAAAGGCTACACACTGTTTACATTACTGTCAGGTGATGATTACAGATAACCCACCACACCTCACCTCACCACGGTACGCACACTAATTACATCCACCACCAGGGAATCAGTTCATACGACCAGCGTAACGGGGTCGTGACACGATTGAAACACGGACCACAAAAAAATAAAAATAAAAAATAAAAATAAAATAATAATAATAAAAAAACTTTACACTTCACTCACTCAGAAATGAAGCTGAAAAAAAAGTACTACTAATAAATATGTAAAAAAAAAAAAAATAATAAAAAAAGTAGGCGTAATGCTCTCATGAAATTTGTCGGGTACTTTCTTTATGAATTGGTTTAGAATATAATTATCATAAGCCAATTGTAATTCTCTAAAATCCTACAGGTGGTGGAACAAAAAAAAAACCGTGTGGTAGTTGCTAAACAGTATGATGTGATGATATGTATGTTCCACTTAATCTACCTCCTATATACTGTAGTTGCTATACAGTATGATATGATATGTATTTTTCACTTATTCTACCTCCTATATAGTATAGTGCTGGGGTTTCTAAGTAGTGTAGTAGTTGCTATACAGTATGATATGATATGTATTTTTCACTTATTCTACCTCCTATATACAGTAGTTGCTATACAGTATGTGATATGTATTTTTCACTTAATCTACCTCCTATATAGTGTAGTGCTGGGGTTCCTAAGCAGTGTGGGGATTTACTAAGATCTTCTAGAGGGGAAGGATGAGGTGTGGTAAATGGTGTGGAACTTGAATTGAAAAGAACGGTAAATTGAGAAAAACCTCATGAATATAATTGTCCTTAGGTTTACAGAAGTATAAGTAAAGGGGGTGCGGAAATTGGGGGACAGGATTGGGGGTGCGGGATTTTGGGGGGTGCGGGAGTAAGGGACAGGCTTGAGGAGGGGAGGGGTGCGGGAGTTGGAGGACAGGCTTGGGGGGTGGGTTAGGGGGGTGCGGGAATAAGGGACAGGCTTTCTACCCAACCCAAGCCTGTCCCCATATTTCTGCACCCCCCCCTCCAGTCCCCCTACTCCCGCACCCCCTTAAGGAAAAAGAGAAAGAGAACAAACAACACACACAAGAGAAGAAAAACAACAACGAGAGAGAGAGAGAGAGAGAGAGAGAGAGAGAGAGAGAGAGAGAGAGAGAGAGAGAATGTCAAACCAACAAGAGTGCATGAGGTGACCAACATAGAGAGACTGTGAGTTGAGTTGAGTTGAGTTGAGTTGCGACAGATGGATGGTGAAGGTTGACTAAAAAGACGTTCATATTGTGATAAGGAAGACAATTATAAGCTTACTACGTGTGTCTACTTTCGCACTCTTAACACGGAAGTAGCGAGTGTAAGTTAATGTCACAATCTTTAGACCCAGAAAAAAAAAATATATATATAAATAAATAAATATACTGTATATATATTACTCTGTTGTGCCTAATGGATGGGTATTTGACTCAGCTGAGGGAGTACTGGTTCCAATATACATTTCTACTGATTACAACTTGTCGAAATTCTAAATCAGAGCAATCATTATACCACTTGTCTACGGTTATCATATTTACATTCTAAATGACTTCATAATTAAGTGTTTCATCAGTTCTACGAGGCTACATGTTTTCTCATACACTATAATATGATATAATAATGTATAGGCACTCCGTATATTTCGTCAGTACTGAGCTAGGGTTAAGGAATGATTCTGACAAGGTACTATTTAATTAAGGATTATAATATTATATGTACAGTCGGCGGCATAAGTCCTGTCGCCTCACCTGCTTCACCGAGACAGGCAGTGTTCATGGACTCGACAAATACGTAAGTTTTCTACACCTAATCAATAATCTCGAGTCTATGAAGATTGCGTGCATGCCTCGGTGAAGCAAGTGAGGCGACAGCAGGACTTTTGCCACAGACTGTACATGCACGAGAGGTTTTCTGTGACGCATACTGTATATAAGTCCCCCCTACGCCAACAAATCTGAACTAATAAGATCATAATAATAATAACAGAGTAGACTAGCGATGGTTGTACCTTCTCTATGACCTTTGCTCTCGTGGCATATGTCAACAAAACTCACTACACTAATAATTAATGTTCACCTGATGTACAGAGATAACGATAATGAGATAATTTAAGGGGGTGCGGAAATAGGGGTACAGGCTTGGGGGGTGTTTGGGGGGTGCGGGAGTAAGGGGTCAGGCTTTGGGGGGTTTTGGGGGTTGCAAGAGTATGGTGACAGGCTTGGGGGGGGTGCGGGGTTGGGGGTTGCGGGAGAAGGGTGACAGGTTTGTGGGGGGGGGGGTTAAGGGGGTGCGAGAATAGTGGACAGGCTTTCTACCCATCTCAAGCCTGTCCCCCTATTCCCCCCCCCCCCAAGCCACCTTAAAGAGATGAACTTTTGAGGACAACATTGTACACCACATTCTTTCTCTGTCTCGTGTAAGTTGTGTGTACTAAATACTTAAATCTAATTTATGCCAAGTGACCGCATAAAGTTCCATTAAGCCTTAACCAAAGAAGTAACCGGTCTGGTCTGCTTAATTATTAATCTATTTTTAGGTAACCCCGTAAAAAGCGTCCCCACAGGCCAGCCTGGGGTTAGATTTAATGCGAGGGTGGATAATTTTATACAAGAGTGAATTAATAAAAAAAGGTATAACAGATATAACAAGTATACGTCATACAGTATTTTAGATGTATCCTCGCTTTTCTTAATTGGGTATACAGTATTCCCGATGAGGTTACACACTCCAATAGACACAACAACTATTTCCATACGAGCCTCCACAAGTCAAACACATACCTCTCTTTATAGCCAAACCCAGGTAGGTAGAATGGGTGAAAATATCCTGGGTGTTTATTATGTTTGTCTTGTGGAGTTATTCAGTCCTTCAAAATATCAAACTCTATCACAATGAGAGAGAGAGAGAGAGAGAGAGAGAGAGAGAGAGAGAGAGAGAGAGAGAGAGAGAGAGAGAGAGAGAGAGAGAATAATGACTCCTTCCATGTCGGTGTGTTATTTGTGTCAGCACATGAGGAACAATACATGCCAACATACACAACACAATATAATACAGATTTATATTAAATGCAATAAATTCGTAAATATGATGCTACTGTATGAACGAGAAAGGAGGGGGATGGAAAAGGGTGATAAAAGGGGACATAAATAAGGAGAGGAGAGGAGAGAGAGAACTTTTGTTTGAGATAAAATTACATGAAGAGGGGATGAGAGGAGATGGATGAAAGAGACAATTAAAGAGACGAGACGAGACACTGAAGGAGACTTATTAGAGATGTGGTGAAAGAGATGTCAATTAAACACACACACACACACACACATTATTCACCTTCATTAGATATTAATCCCAGTTATTCACAGCTTTATCAAACTTTCCATTATTTTTACCTCCTTTGCATCAGTCCTCTTTTTCTGTAACTTTCCCTCTCTGTCTCGCTAGAATTCACATCTTCATTGTACAGTAGCTTTAAATTCATTCCATTTCTTTTTCCTTTCCCCTCCTTTCCTCTTCCTGTTTCCAAATTTTCCCCATTTCCTTTGCCTTTGCTCCCTGCCACCCTTTCATTGCAAGCGGATACTTTTCATGCACAGTTGTCATCCCCTCTTGCTCCACTCTACTCTCTCTCTCTCTCTCTCTCTCTCTCTCTCTCTCTCAACAACCTTTATTTCCTCTCCCTCTCCCATTTTTCGTCTGTCTCCCCTACAGTCTCGTCCCTCCCCATCCCTACCCCCTGACTCCCTCTGCCACACCTAACATGCAGTAAAGTTGTCATACGTTGCCACACGTGTTGTGATAATTATCCACCATTACGTCTTCCATTGATAATATTCATAATAACATCTCATACTTCATTATCACATCCACTAACACGTCCAGCCACAATCAAATAACCACCGACACTTTCCTTCCATTGTGCAAATAAATTAGCATCATATCAAAATATAATCATGCAACACCTTAAGTCAACTCAACCCCCTCACGTGTTGTTCTTTATTAGCAAAATATTTTCTACGAAGGATGGAAGGAAAGTGTCGGTGGATATTTGTTTGTGGCTGTACATCCTTCATCATAACATCCACCACATCCATGTCCACTATAATGTCCTTGATCACTGTTTCATCCACCACCACCACTTCTCTCATCCTCACTCTTATATCCAACATTCGATCTCACAACAACATTCGTCATCACAGGACTGCATTTGTTAAACATTTTTACCAAGAAGACAAAACGCGATTTCAGCTACGATGGCTCTTGGAACATATGTTGTGTATAATATGTAAGTGTTATCTCACCAGCTATCTTTATTATCTTTTGCCACAACTTTTCGTGCACACACACACACACACACACACACACCAGCTCTATTTCCACAATTTTCCACGCAAATCAGTAAAGTGTCATTCAATATTCCGCTATCAAACCAAGTACACGAAGTCGAGGGAGACATGATATTATATGCCAACAAGTGCCTCAATTGAACGAGTATTTATTTACAATTGGTGGTGGAGCATGCCATTATATTAAGTTTTACATTACTTAACTATATAGGCAGTACAGTGAATTGTGGGTCTATTATTAGTATGGGTGGTTTTTTATATTTAATACTCAGAATCTTGGAGTATAAGCCCTTCTTCCCACCACCACCAACACCTGCATCTGTCGGGCGTCGTGTAATGTAAACACACACTCACTCACTCACTCCACCGTCACCAGAGCAACATCACTCTATATAATATACAGTACTTTAATCATGGGTGCAGCTACGGCATTTTCACTGAGACTGTATACATTTCACTGAGACTGTATACGTTTCACTAAGACTGTATACGTTTCACTGAGACTGTATACGTTTCACGAGACTGTATACGTTTCACTGAGACTGTATACATTTCACTGAGACTGTATACGTTTCACTAAGACTGTATACATTTCACTGAGACTGTATACATTTCACTGAGACTGTATACATTTCACTGAGACTGTATACATTTCACTGATACTGTATGAGTTTCACTGAGACTGTATACGTTTCACTGATACTGTATACGTTTCCTTTGCTTCACGTCTATACGGTCAGGTTGTCATTACTCTGAACTTGACAATAGTAGTGTGGAGTGACTGTAGTGGGGAGTGACTGTAGTGGGGGTGACTGTATAGTGGGGGGTGACTGTGGTGTCCCTAGGGGTATAGGTCGGTAATGGGGCCGTCCCTCTGTTGCCCTGTCATTGTGCCAACCCATACTACTATACTCCTTGTACTATTACTGACATTACCGCTACCAACACTACCGCTACAACAGCAGAGACAAAAAATATCCACACAGAGAAAAAAGTATACTGAGGATGTATACAACGTTTGTAAACCTATCTCTACCATTACTACTACGACTACTGCTGTTATTACTTATACTACTACAATTACTACTACTACTACTACTACTACTACTACTATTATTACTATTACTACTACTACTACAATTACTACTACTACTACAATTCTACTACTACTACTACTACCACTATATTTCTATGCCTACGACGACAAATGGTCGGAATGGGACTTCATCTGGACTGGCTTTCTTCAATAATCCCAACACCCAACCCTCTATACACACACACACACACACACACACACACACACACACATATACACACACACACACACACAAAAGGTAATGAAATCAGTCCACTTCCAAGATAAAAATTAGCAAAAGTTACCATTGCCGGCTTACCGACCGCATACATTTTCCAATTTTTAATTTCATATAAAATGAGGCACATTATTTACAGTATGTCCTTGCCGTCAAAAATTAGGGATACCGATTCTTTCATATTTACAAAAAAAAAAAAAAAAAAAAAAAAATATGATTTCAGTACTGTGTAGGATTATAGGTGCATGGATCTGTTCTGTAGCCTTGTGTGGAGGAATCATAAATAACCCTTCAATAATTCATAGACAACACATGCACAACCCCTTTACCCCAAAACAAAACATGCAGCGCTGTCTTAAAACACTATTCCGTCACTACATTACAAAAACTCACTTCGTTAACTCACAATAATACCAGAATGTATGTGGTCTTGTGTTGTGTTGCCCCCCAGGTAAAATAAAATATAGAGTAGGCTACCGATATGACCTACTTAGGCTTATCTCTAACATTAATATACACTTACAGAAATGAAATGAGATATACACGTGAAGAGGAAAGTCAGTACTGTTTGTTTTTATATGAAAGCGACGACGCACTGGTTGGTTGGTTGGTTGGTTGGTTGGTTGCTGGATGACATTTGTGAACTCTTGACATTTCGTTTGTTACAGTTTCACGGGACTGTTTTTTTTTTTTCAGTGCTAGGAATACGATTTTTTTAATGAGCTCACTTGCTATTTTTACACACACCACTGAGCGCCGTATGTTTCTTATTATCTGTCCGTCCGTTCGTCTCTCTCTCTCTCTCTCTCTCTCTCTCTCTCTCTCTCTCTCTCTCTCTCTCTCTCTCTCTCTCTCTCTCTCTCTCTCTCTCTCTCTCTCTCTTACATTTCCTGCATGTATAAAAATTTATCAGCATGCTCTTTCTTTTCTGTCACTACATCTCCGAAACGTACCGTATACTGCAAAATTACCTGTACCCTCAAATCAATCAATATAAGCAGTCAATGTATTTAATTATGCCTATATCTTGTAATCAATCCAAAATAATGTCTGTCCACATTTGGGTTTCCATAGATCCCTAAGATATAAAAGAAAACACACACACACACACACACACACACACACACACACAGTTGATGGTTTCACATAACACATTCGAGGACGGTCGCCTATTTGCACAACTAAACCCACAGGTACCCTCTTTGTATAGATCGTAAGGTCCCCTAGGGTACTTCTTTTCCTTGTAACCCCAACAGCTGCACCATGGCACGTGTTGAACAAGAAAAATGACATACCATGTTTCCAATAGAGGTTTCAGATGACCTGCAGCCGTCTGAACACTGACTGGTAATATTATAATGAGGGCAGTATCAGCTCCAGGTGTACAATTGTTCCCATTTCATGATTGTTTCACTGGGTAATGTGGCAACGTCATTAAAGTTGATTATCTAAAAAAGCATATATATAACTGGAAACTTTGACTGTGATTATCAGAGAAGAGACAAATATTTCCAACATGACTGCAAATCCCGTCACTCACACACAACAATCAGGAGGGAACCATACGTATATTTATATATAGTTGGTTGTACAAATTATATATGTAAGATAATCAACGAAAATAATATGTATCTTAGTGAATGGAGAGGTCAGATGCCTATGGAGGTGAATAATATAACAAAAATAATCAACGAAAATATGTATCTTAGTGAATGGAGAGGTCAGATGCCTATGGCGGTGAATAATATAACAAAAATAATCAACGAAAATATGTATATTAGTGAATGGAGAGGTCAGATGTCTATGGAGGTGAATAATATAACAACTGGGGGGTTCTCAGAGTAGTGTCAACATGTTTTCGTCCATTGTGTCACATTACTTCGAACAACATCCTCGTACATGTTCTCTGTAGCGAGTTTATCGTATTACCTTATCACAAAAACAGCTGATATACCCAAGCGTTACTATGAGGATTTTTCTCTTCCATACATATCCTGTCCATAATAAAGTATGTGCAGCAGGGTTTTCTAATATGTTCGTTATATTCTTACTTTAACAATCCCCTTACGTTCTGAGTTTCCTTTCCTTTCTTCCTCTCTTCCATTGCTTATTTTTGTTTTCTCCCCTTTCTCTCTCCTTATTCAGTCTCGCCAGTCTCTTATACTCTTTATTTTCCCTCTTCACACTGATTCATTCTTCCTCATGAACAACCATCTTGTCGTGTAGGAGGTGAGTGTGTTCCCTCAGTGATTATTACCTGTCAACATTTATGGATGGGTGAATGCCTCGGTACTCTGGAAAACACACACACACACACACACACACGTAGAGCAAGTTATTACTGGTGAGGGACTTGACAAAGAGTTGCCTGGCTTGTGTTGTTTCTTTGCTGACAACCATTGCCTTCCTCCAGGACTACGCCACTCCTCACTTTTGATCTGTTGTTTGATGTTTCATGGCTATACTCGTAACTGTGTATTCTGAATTCTGCAGTCTATTTGCCAAGTGTATTGCAAAGTTGTATTGGTGAATTTTTATTTATGACTGATATTTGTGCAAACTATCATTTTCATGACAGTGCTCTCGGCTGGACATGACCTTTAACGTTACGTTGCTAAACAGAATAATATAAATCCATTAATTCATTCATTTATTCATTCATTCATTCATTCATAATCTTTCTCTCCCTCCTTACAGGGGTGTTTTGCCAGCAGTGATGTAGGTTGTACTTTAATTTTCATCACTTGGCTATTTATGCAAGTTAAGAAAATGTTTTGCAGCCTTGCAACATGTACCCCCAACAGGTATGCAGGTAGGAACATGTAACAATATAATTACATACATACTAACACACACCTGACAAGCTTGAACGAAGCATATTTAATTTCAGTCTAATAAAAGTGGATCTCCACTTTCCAGTTAAAAAATACCATCCATTCGACCATATACGTCTGTGGCAGAGGAGTTCCAAGACGGTATATACTTGCAGATCAGATAGCATGACAAACACTCCACAATCACATAAATAAGTGCATGTAGGATTCACGATATGCCTTTAGGTGTCTTTCTTGGTTGAACAATTTGACTGTATTCTTCTTCCACAGTATGCATTCTGAATACGACCTGGCTCGGGCAATCAACGTTCATTATCTTGCCTTTCAGATGGCGTTTGATAAAGCACCGCACCAGAAGTTGATGGTGAAAGTTCCTGCACTGAGGGTTGAGGGCAATCCTGCTGAATGGATTGGGAACTGGGTGAGGAAACTTTAGGTTGGGCATCAGTTACGAGCACCAGGGTAGAATTTAGGACCACTAATTACGTACAAGTTACCTTCAGTGATATAAACTAAGGTACTGTCAGTCAAACAGCAATTTTTGCAGATGACACAAAGCTTCGTTACTCTTATGTACACGTAAGGATTTCATGCATAAGGAGGGGGGAGGGAGTCAGGACATGCAGATCCAATACAGTACAAACATTAATACTGACCCGTACATAGTCCTGCATGTAGTGATTAGCAGGGACCTCAAAATATCCAAACAGGGAACGTAAGTGGAAATAAAAGCTCAAGTGCTTCTAATTTGCCTGAAGAGAAAGAGTAGTTACAGAAACAAGAATATTGTCCTCTTTCTTGTTTGGCTTCATCCAGATCTCTCTGGTAGCAGTGAAAAAACAAATTAAAATAAAGGAGGGGCTGGCCTTGTTGCTATGATCGTTTGAGCGAGTTCCTGCACGAACAACTGAACTCATTCCATCCATTAAGCATAAGAATCATATACAGTACCAGATTAGGATGCAAGTATATAAGAGTAGAGAAGGCAGTTAAATGAATTGGTAAAATCCTTCATGGATGTTATACCATCAATTAGTTTAATGGCAACCGTTCTCTCACTGCGGGGGGGAGAAGTGTGTGGGAAGAGCTGTCATAATATTAATTGCTGTATATCTGTGTTTTAGTATTAGTGTTGTAGGTTTAACTATTATTACAGTTTGAGATAATAAGTTGTTCTTCTTGTATCTCCTTTCTAACTTTGTCACTCATTCATTTTGTCTTGTATGCTCTCTCTCTCTCTCTCTCTCTCTCTCTCTCTCTCTCTCTCTCTCTCTCTCTCTCTCTCTCTCTCTCTCTCTCTCTCTCTCTCTCTGCCCTTCCACTATTAAGTCAATGGTTAAACTGATGGTCTATCGAGGGGGAGTGATAGGGGAAGGTTGATGGGATGTGAAGGGAGAGAGTTGTTTCTGTTGTTGTTATTGTTTATAGAGATGGTTGTGATGTTATTCTTAATTTTCTTGTTGTTTTTGTTGTTGTTGGTGGTGGTGTCAGTGTTGCTGCTGCTGGAGTTGTTGTTGTTGTTATTTGTGTTGTTGATATAACGGTGGTGGTGGTGAAAGTGCTTAATTAAGGTGACAGAAGAGATGGTGATGATAAACACGTAAACAGTGATAATGATGACGATAATGATAATGTTAAAAATATTAAAAAAAGTTACAGTGCTGGATATATTGTACCGACAATTTATATATTCCAATTGAAAGCCAACCTAATCCAACCCAACCCAACCCAAGCTTACTAACTTACTCAAATGGATGCAACAATAAGTAACATCAACCAGAGGGGCTAGTGGTGCAGTGTTGATAAATCTGGAGCAACTGATTCCATACAAGTATTCCAAGCAACAGTGAATTAATCTAGTAAACTTGGTCCTGTTTTCTGACGTACACAGGGAGAAAATGAAGGTGTTTTAATGTTCCAAAGTGTAGTATACTCCATTACCCTACCTACCACAAGCCAATGAAAAACATTCTACTCTAACCCAAACCATGCAACCTTCAATCAGTCTTTCAATAACAAGGTTCATTCCAGGTTCAATAAAAGCTGCAGTTATTTGGGAATTACCCTCACTTCCCTCTCTCTGTATCTGGGTACCAGTTCGGAAGTCGTGACGTGTGTGTGTGTGTGTGTGTGAGCAGCAGTTAACCTGGGCCACGATAACGGGCTTGATTAATTAAGCCTAACGGGCTTGATTAATTAAGCCTATGTCCAGTGTCAGAACATATAAAAAAAAAAAACATTCCATCACTCCACGCCAACCCAATCCACTCTCCACAAACTCGACCCACTATATTTCAATTCCCAATCTAATCCATTTCGTGACATAGTTTCAAGGACCCTGTAACCTCCACAACACCCAGATATAACAAACACTTTAAATGCCAAAGCTAAACCCAACCTAGACCCTGAGGCGAGCTAACCTAACTTTACTGGATGGTCTGGCATCGGTATTAACCTGACCTGACCTATATTGTGGTGTGTGTGTTATTATTATTATTATTTTTATCTATTTGTTATTTATTTATTTATTTATTTTTGTCGAGTTATGATATGTGGATGAACCAGTCAGTCAGGGGGTCCGCTTTGACCTACACACTCACAAACAACAACAACAACAACAACAACAACAACACATACTTTGTCTCTGCCAATCTATCCATTCATCAGACTCTCACATGCACGCAAATAATTTATCTCTCTCCCTCTCACCCACACATACACACACACACACACACACACACACACACATATCACCTCTCTCTCACCCACATACAAACGAATTCTCCCATCCCCCCCCCCCTCTCTCTCTCTCTCTCTCACCCACTCATACACACACACACACGCACACACACATCACCTCTCTCCCACCCACTACCCAGACAGCTGACCTGAGTGAGAGGATATAGGCGTGGCCACAAGAGACAGGGTCAAGCCCAAGACCTACTGTACTGCAAGTGAGACCCGGAGCTGATTGGGTCATTTTTTTCCTCACCACGGTTTATCCTGCCTGGCGCCTCGTGTACAGTTGTGAACAATACTTCCTTTCCACCACTCCAGAGTTTCGATTATATGCTTATTAAAAAATTGAACTGTTTGGACTATATATATTTTTTTATTCTTGTGTTATCTCTGCTGGGTTTGGACTTGTGTTATCTCTGCTGGGTTTGGACTTGTGTTATCTCTGCTGGGTTTGAGTGCAAGTGGTGCGTCTCTTTTGCCTTCAATAGTGCAATAGAGAAATATTAGTGTATTGTACAGTAGGTGTGACTGACGAGATTTCTAAGTGTCTCATGCTACAGGGAAATAACCAGATTCTCATTACATTTTCTCAGGATGTTTACACACACACACACTACACACACTACACACACACACACACACACACACACACAAACACTACACACACACACACTGCTTACCATCACTTACTTTGTGTATGAGTGTTTCATATGTGTGTATTTCTCACCTATTTATGTTTGGAGAGTTCACACTTTCCCTTAAATGAATCACCTGAAACACACCAAGTTACTCTATATATCAGACTCCATCCATTCTAATAAATCTATATTATTTTTACACAGTACATTAATTCTTCAATAAAGGCATATTTCTGTTACTAAAATTCTGGTGGTTTTCGTGTAAGGATATCAACTAAGACGCCAAAATAATGTTCAAGAGTTAATAAATTGAGATACATTATTTATTACCATGTGGCCTGGTATGAGTAAGATAAAACTGCAGTGTTACCATGTATGAGTAAGATAAAACTGCAGTGTTACCATGTATGAGTAAGATAAAACTGCAGTGTTACCATGTATGAGTAAGATAAAACTGCAGTGTTACCATGTATGATTAAGATAAAAATACGGTGTTACCAGCCATTGTTTAAGAATTCCACTATACAGCTTCTGTCTGACTGCCCCGCTGAGAAATACTACAATCCTGATGTGTAAAGTTTGAAAACTGTATAAATTAACCTACAAACACCAATTCTAAGTCTAGGTATATATAGGATACCGGTACTTAAACGAACGTCAGGCAATACAGCACAATACCGGAAAATGGCTCCCTTCCAAGGGTTAAGGGTTAATTAAAGAGACATGTGGCAACGCAGGACTTATATATTGACTTGCAAAACATGACATGACGCACGAGGAGATTAAAGTGACTTGGTCTGACTTAATATAACCTGTCCTATACCGTCATCAGGTCTAACCAGTTCATCTAAGCTGACTCAATCTAACCTGACTTGAACTAAATTTATCCTGACCCAAGAACAATGGGATATACAGTAAGTAAATTATATCTGTGTCGTGAGCAATGGGAAAAGGATACTTGTGTGTGTGTGTGTGTGTGTTTGTGTGTGTGTGTGTGTGTGTGTGTGTGTGTGTGTGTGTGTGTGTGTGTGTGTGTGTGTGTGTGTGTGTGCGTGATGTGGTATAGCACCGTAGGTCAGAAGGTCACCACCTACATACACACACACACACACACACACACACTGTCACATAAACCCTGGAATCCTAGGGTCTAATAGGTCGTGGGTGAGTGTCTGGTATCCTTTCCTATATAATTTCTATGACCTTGACGGCTTCTGACTTATGGAAAACTGTACAGCAATTCTGATTTAGTCTCCAATTCAATCATTATCCAAAATGTATAATATTATGCATATATAATATTATTCATGGGGTTTGATTACAGCAGTGGAAAAATGTCTAGCAGTCATACCATACAATAATCTGTGAACGATTATTAAACTTGCTAACAGTCATACTTTAACTACAGTAGATCTAATTCTTTCGAACTTTTGGTAACAGTCGTAATGTTATTATTTTTAACTATTCTACGATCCAACTACAGTATCAAACAATCACTAAGTATATGTAAAGCACAATACAATCGCACTCACTGGTTCCTACACATCCATTTGAATTTATTATTTGGCCAGCATAAATTGGTGTTAGTCATGTAATGCATATATTGAGTTTAGTAAGCTATATGCAGTATGTACTTTTTGCCTATTCAGATATTTATGATGTCTGAGGGGAAAATACCTCAACTATCACAGAGATAATGTTAACTGGTTATATTAGGTCATAGTTATTCAGGACGTATATATGTTTAAAGCACAATTACGCTGTCAACTTTGCACCACCAAGTGATATGCACATACTCAAGTAAAGGAACAGGGCAATACCGCCTTCAAGATATATTCCATTGGTTATAAATGGTGAGAATGGATAATATAGATAAGGTATGAAATCTGTACCGAGTTATTATACATCTCGGCGTTTTCCTATATCAAGGCATCGATTACTTTCATTCGGTGTCTGGCCTATATCTTGTTATCTTCTACCTCCACATCTCCCTCCGTCAGCTCTTCGTTTCTCATATCTCTCTGCTGGCTTGGCTGAGATTGAAGCAGAATTTTACGACTGCATGCTCTGGATGACGCCAATCCTACCTACCTACCTGGGAAGTGGAGTCATTCCCTAAAGGTGCAACGCTTGTAGCAGCAGGTGGTTTGCAATCAGAGCTTCCCTTCTTCCAATGTGTGTTGCTCCTAGACTGGACCATCTTATTTACAACTGGCATAATGTTTTGAAGCTTAACCCAAGAAAATGAAATCATAACACTATTAGGAACTTCTTGACGTGAGTGCATGTGACCGCTGCCATAACAACTGCTAATGTATACAGTGACCAAAATACCAGCTGCTTAGAATATAAATAAACCAACAACACGAAACCCCTCACTAGACTCGAAGGTAGAGAGAGAGAGCTAAGATCAGGACGGCATCATCAAACACTATTGGAGTCCAATGATTAAGATGAGAGTTGGTGAAGTAAGTGTTGTTGTTGTCTTGTATTGATTCACGTGTGATTTATTTATATTAATACAACAATATGTGGAAACCAGTGAGTTACATGCATGATACAAAGGGCGTGGTCAAGTACCGTTAAGGATAATTATATATATATATTGTAACTCGAGTGTGTGTGTGTATGTGTGTGTGTGTGTGTGTGTGTTGTATTTAGTCCTTGCCTTCAGTCCTCACCTTCCTCAATATTTCAATACTTTAAAAAACGTACCATAGCATATCTCCAGGTATGTTTATGAATAAGAGCCTTTACACTACCACTGAAAATGACCCCAATGTCACAGTGCTAATAAGGTAGTATTGGCTTAATCTTAGGTCGACGAACTGGAAGGCTACCCATTCTTATATATAAACAATGGTACAAAACAAATCCCTATTCTTATAATATGTGATGATTTGTTTTGTGGCCCATGCAGTGAGGGGGAGAGTGAGTAGCCATGCATCTCATTCACCCACATCAACATTATCCCTTTTAAAGGTCAATAGAGACTCATTGCGTTACAAGAGTTAGACCGAGGGGAGGGAGGGATTACTTGACGTGAAATATTGGAGACAAAAGGTGAAATTTTCCGAGTTTAGGTTAGTAGGTTTAATGTATACAGGATGAAAATATCAACAACTAAACACTCTCTCTACCTACCCACTAATCTCTCTCTACCTACTACATGTATGATTCAAGGAACACGTGATTCATTTTACCATGTGTAATGAAGTGGTTATATATGAAGAAAAGTATATGGTTAATAAATTATACACATGCACATAATACTATATACATCTTTTAGTTATTTATACATATAAATATTAGTGTATACATACTGTACACATATTATCATATTACTCGGTGAATTAGGTAAAAGGATACACATTTTTATTGAAATCTACTATACAGTATGTCATAACAAAATTTTAGTGTTATTACTGCAGCTTCCCTCCCAACTTCATCTTCATAGTCTATGTTGCTCTCTTCCTCCCTCACCATTAAAGCTTTCTCGCCTTCACTGAAAAACATCCATTCCTTTCCTCTCTCATTCTTACACACATACCTCCTCCTTCTTACACACATACCTCCTCCTTCTTACACACATACCTCCTCCTTCACTCCCTCCTCCTCCTTCACTCCCTCCTCCTTCCTTGACTACTTCACTCCTACTCCTTCCTCGCAAATTAATCTCTTTCATCCTTTCCTCCCTCACCTACAAAAGGCTACAATCCTCCTTACACCCATCCTCCTTATTATGTCCACAGTGTATAGGTGCCAAAGGTATACTATGTTCCTTGTTTACTTTTTATGACCACAGTGCAGGGGGGAGTCATAATGAAAACCACCTTCATTATTTTCATTATTGTAATACTTTTCCCTCACTAACACACCATCAACTCTTACCACATCACATGGGTATAGTAGTAAGTAAGGTCACTTGGGTTACAGTATGGGTGGTAAGATATTGGAGGTACTAGTTGTCCTTGTCCTTCTTATATATACTCTAATACATTATACTATCCAACATAGTAATATAAATATACCATGATACACTATACTGCCTATCTAAATAATACATCTATTATACACTATACTGCCTATCTTAAT
Organism: Petrolisthes manimaculis; assembly: GCA_034508575.1. Lineage (NCBI taxonomy): Eukaryota > Metazoa > Arthropoda > Malacostraca > Decapoda > Porcellanidae > Petrolisthes > Petrolisthes manimaculis. Next base: position 35,860 of record JAWZYT010000788.1, on the reverse strand, counting down.
ATTACATCTATTATACACTATACTGCCTATCTTAATAATACATCTTTATTACATTATGCTGTCTTGCCTAATAAAATAAATATAACATAATACCAAGTTACCAACCCTCCTCTCATTTATATATATATATATAATACTGTACGTCTTTGTTCCTTCCTTCCCTTCCCTTAACAATCTGTCCTTCCTTCTCCTTTGTTCTATATCTTTTAAAATTTCTTATTTTTTTCTTGTCCTTGATTCACAACTCTCTCTCTCTCTCTCTCTCTCTCTCTCTCTCTCTCTCTCTCTCTCTCTCTCTCTCTCTCTCTCTCTCTCTCTCTCCTGCCACCAATTTCCATCTAAGGAGATATTGGAGTGTTCGGTTAAGTGACGTTTCGTCGATCTGACAATTCGAATACGGAAGGCATCTCATCTGGCTGGTCTCACTTAAAGAGAGTTCACCCATCACACTCACAACGGCTTCGTCCCAGGATAGGTTAGGTTAGGTTAAGTTAAGTTAGGTTAGGTTTGGTCAGGTTAGGTTTCGTTAGGTTAGGTCAGGTTAGGTCAGGTCAGGTCAGGTCAGGTTAGGTTAAGTTTGGTTAGGTTAGGTTAGATTTGGTTAGGTTAGGTTATGCTATATTATGTTATGTTATGTGGTTATTTCAGCTGCGCAAATAAGGGACGAGACAATTTCGATTATTCTCGGATCTTGATTTTCGCTTAATTGCCTTCCTCCTTCATTCTCTATCCCTTTCTCCTGACAATCTTCATATCTATACCTCCTTCCTCCCTCTTCCCCTCAACGTAATATTTCTTCTTTGCTTACGTGTATTTCTCACTTTCCTACACATCCATCCATTCCTTATCTCTTCTTCCTTCTCTCCCATCGTCAATCAATCAACCAACCAACCAACCAACCAACCAACCACTTCTCTTTTCACCAATCAACCATTTCTCATCTCACCAACCAACCAACCAACCAACAACCACTACTCGTTTCACCAACCAACCAACAAACCAATCGTCCACTTCTCATCTCAGCAATCAACCAACCAACAACCACTACTCTTTTCACCAACCAACAACAAACCAATCAACCGCTTCTCATCTCACCAAATTCCTCCCTAACTTTCTCCTTCATTTGTTTAGTACTGTAGGTCACATGCAGAGCCTCACGTGTCCACACAAAGGCCTAGTCACCACCACCACCACCTTAGTTAATGACCCTATACTGATGAGTGGATAAGACAACACAAATAAATTCACACTGACAAAGGGTGTGTGTATGACTTTTATTTACTCTCACCTCTGGCCTACAACCACCCCAACTCATTCTCACTCTTTGGCTCCTTCTCCCTCCATGCCACGTCTACTTCTAACTCAGTCTCTCTCTCTCTCTCTCTCTCTCTCTCTCTCTCTCTCTCTCTCTCTCTCTCTCTCTCTCTCTCTCTCTCATTTCATCAGTATCGCATTACAACTATAACACAGCAACTAGCCCTCGTCAGACACGCTGCGTTGAACTGGTCTCGCCTCAAATATTGAGTTACATTTAATTACCATTGGGTTATGCTAATACTATGTTATGCTGCCAACAAAATGGGGTTAATATAGGTTAGGTCGAGTCACTCTGGTGTGGGCTGCGATACTGTGGGATGGATGAGAGAGAGAGAGAGAGAGAGAGAGAGAGAGAGAGAGAGAGAGAGAGAGAGAGAGAGAGAGAGAGAGAGAGAGAGAGAGAGAGAGAGAGATGAAGACAATATATATATCTGAACGTGCTACAACTGACTGACTCTCTGACAGTAGACAGAGGGAAGTGATGAATGATGGGTAGGACCTCTGTATATAGCAGTGTGTTGGGTGAAGATGATGATGGTGATGGAATGAATGTATGCATGTAGTTTGAAATTAGGTCAAGTATCGTAAGGACAGGTTAAGATGGATTGGTCGGGTGGGACAAGGATTGTTTTGCTTGAACCAGACTGTGAATAATCAAGACTGCATTATTATGAAAGAAGTCTTAACTATAAACCAGTATTTTGAAACAATCTTGAGACACTCTTCATACCTTGGCTATGTACAGTTGAGTAAGTAGAAAGTGCAAGTAAACTATGAGTGTATATGTCCACGTCTGGTTACCACTCAAACATTTCATTCAGTCACGTTTCACTTTACATACATTGGCTGTGGAGTCTTAAGTGATTCATTGATAAGAAAACCAAGATGATTTATTACATAGAACTGAAAGATTTTACCATAAATACTCATATTTTTCTTGCACTTTCTACTTGTTCAACTGTACAGACACGAGCACTAATAAGTATACAGCTTTGGTTGAAGCTTTGAACAGTCTACCAAGACACCAACGCGGCGTCATTCCAATGGAGATCTTATTATGCATTTATTTACTGTCTCTATAGGTATTCGAGGCAAACCTGAATACATATTAGTGCTCGTGACTGTACACCTATTATTATACAGTCTGCCTAATCATATACTCATATTATTATTCGCTACTCATGAAAAGCGTAAGCACTTGTAATAAAAAAAACAGTTACCGAACGCCAAAACGAAAAAAATAAAGACACAGTTACGAAACACTTAAACACTGACGTACTGTACGAGAAGTGGAGCCAGGGTGTTCATTTGAAACTTTTAATGACGAGTCAGTGAACTAATCAAAGGAGTCGAATATAAAAAAACACATAAAAGAACATTGTAAGGTGATAATCTATAAATCAGCCGAGTTGCATGTAATTCCGAACGTGATATTTCCCTGTTTACGAGTCTAAGCGATCATCATCATCAACATAAAATTATCGAGACAGGTAAAACAACATTCCTGTAAATATATAAAGGATGATATAATAACTGTACATAAAACTCTATACTTACAGCATGTTGTTATATTCACCGTGTATAAGAAGTTCATTCACCAATAACAAAAGAAACTGGAGACATGAATAGCAACAACCCAAGTGAAAAATAAATAAAAAATAAAGAATAAAACTAGAAAAACAGGTGTTGGCTGGATCGAAGGAAAACAGGTGAAGTTCTCTCTGAACATAATTAACAGTGATAAAAATCAGTGGTCGTTTAGTTTATCATTCGTCAATTAAAGAAATATGGACGTGTGTGTGACAGCAGTGTGGTTAATAAATCGTGACCAGACGAGAGACCATAATAATAAGTGCCGCTATTTAATATGTGCCAGTGTTTTATAGTAATAATAATAAGTGCCAGTGTTCTATAATAATAATAAGTGCCAGTGTTTTATAATAATAAGTGCCAGTGTTCTATAGTAATAATAAATGACATACAATGTTTCAAAACAATAAGTGATATACAATGCTCTATAATCACAACGTGCCAAAATTCCATGTTTATGAAGGTTTATCCGCCATCATTAAAAAATACCAGTGTTCAATTATGTAGAACGTGGCATTTAGGGCACGCCTTTGAAGACAGACATGTGGGGCCGGTCAGTCAGGGTGATGGTGGTGGTGATGGTGGTGATGGGGGGGGGGGGGGGGAGCAGGGTTGGGTCAATACTCCATGGCCAGCATCAGGGGTGTTTTGGTACACTTAATCTCTCTTCTTTCTTCTTCTTCATCATCAGTTCTCACTCTCTCTCTGTCTCTCTCTCTCTCTCTCTCTCTCTCTCTCTCTCTCTCTCTCTCTCTCTCTCTCTCTCTCTCTCTCTCTCTCTCTCTCTCTCTCTCTCTCTCTCGTCCTGTGGGTGAGTGGCCTTTGGAAGGGTTCGATGGTCAGCAATACACACGACATGCAGGACCTTCGACATATCATGAGAGGCCTCGTTGTGGAGTTAAAATATTCTCTGGTACAACTAAAGACTAATGCTTCCTACAAACTATGCCACGAGACAGGTTCCATCAGTATACTTGTGTTGCTTACTGGTAGAGTTTGGAGGGATCAGTTGTCTCCAATTTATACCTGAGAGAAACTGCAACTGACCCAACAGCAAAACAAGTGGAATGAGTAAACAGATTATCAAGTATCACACCCTAAGTACAATCATTTCCAATCCAGCCATTAGACCAGATAATCTTAGTGGCTGTCAGAGTCTATAATCATTTAGCATGTAAAATTCAATACGATACTGTGGCAATTCAGAGGAGAATAAGAAAGAAAATGATGATGGCTCTTTGACACTTTCATCTGGAACGAATCATACATATAAAGAAGACTTTCAGAAACAAGATGAACTTACTTCCATCCATGCAAATCTGTTCGGTGCCCAATCAACCTTCAACATGAGAATAATAACATTGCGAGTGAATAAAGCACGGAGTATGAAGTAACCATGTGAAACGAACACATACTTTGGTATATACTACTGTACATAGCCTGTCGATAAAACAAAAACATACATTGGTAAAGAATTCATAGCCTAACGATAGTCTAATTTAACTGTTCCCTAAACGAAACGGATTGTCCACCAACTCAGCACGTAAAACTATCCGGTAAGCAGCCAAGGACATTCGACATTATGGGAGATATTCTGGATAAGACAGGTATATCAAACAACAAGGCTACATGTATTCTTTGCTCTGTGACGCAAAGGTGAGTATGACAACATTGACAAATCTCCAATTGGCAGACACTATGGTAGCCTACTGCACTATTCTTCAAAGGGGAATACATTATGTTGTGAGTAAACTAGAGACTTCCAATTCCTTCAGACTGTGCCACGATACAAACCCTGTATTGGTATTCCTATATAGGGCCTAGTCTGTTTCCTGGCATGGTCTGGTGGAATATGCAGGCCTCGTGTTCACCGACGACCAATATCTTAGTAACCCCCTAATTGCATTGCTTGTTCGGGAGTGATTAATTAGAGGTCTTGGCCATTACCCAATATATGTGGTGGACCAGACGGTGTACCCTTCTGACATCTTGACTTCTCTCATGGCCCTAACTAACATTGACTAATTGCATACAGTACAGGCAGGCAAACGTTTCCCTCCCTCCCTCACTCCAGTAACTCACATCACCATTAATTAATTATTGTGTAATATTATAGCAAAGCAAAATGTATATATGCATGATGACTAACTCTAGATGTAATTTTTGTAGCAAAGGAAAATGTATATGTGCCTGGTGCCTAACTCTATGTGTAATTTTGTAGCAAAGCAAAATGTATGTGTGCCTGGTGATAATAACTCTGGATACGAAGCTGTGTGTGTAACGAGAGTACGATGCCATTAGGCCATACCAATTCCTATTTATAAACTGTACCAAACTCACTCTTTGGTGGCCTTATTTCCTCATTCACAGGGACTAAAATGCTTCCCTGGAAAATAGGTTTCGCACCAGTACCGTAAATGTACAGTACACCAAAATCCATTTACCGTAATTAAAATCTGACTACGTACTGTATATTAAAGGAAAGTAATGGTGTTCCACTTGGTAAACAGAGTCAAACCAACACGAAATATCATAGGCAACACCATGGCTAAGTTATATAGTCTGGTGATTTATTCCTCTTGTTCGAAGTACTATGAGTGAAATGGCACTATTGACCTCAACAGTACACACATAAACAACACCATCAACAACATCAACAACATCAACAACAACAACAATTACGTTCCCGGAGTAGTTTGTTTGTTTGTTTGTAGCACTGTCTGTCATGTCGGTGAATTGGAAGCCACTGATTCCTCCAAACTCCACCAGCACACAACACCGTCTGTAATGATGGAGGCTGTTTGGGTGTGTAGTATTGAGGGTTTAGTAGCCTTCAATTCTCAGACAACATACACCTCTCCTTCATTTAACTTCAGTATCTAGTCAGTGAGAGAGTGAGGCCAAGTAATGTTCGTGTGTGTGTATGTGTATGTGTGTGTGTGTGTGTGTGTGTAGGTGGTGTTTCGTGGTAATATTTGAAGCACTCATTTACCTCTAATTTTCTGACTACATCACTTGCAAGGTCCAGTCGTGATACTTAATTTCTGACCAGAGACGAACGGCAGGCACCACACACACACACACACACATACACAACATACCCTGCATTCGAACTCAGCCTCTATAATTATGTGCACTGGGTGGGGAAATAAACAATACCAGGGGATTCGAAGCTTTCTTTCTGTTCCTCACACTCTGGTCAGAAATTATATATCACGAGTGTATACCTAATATAGTTTGGTAGTAGTCACTGGGATAACACGTATGTATGTATATATGTATTATGTTATTTATTGTGTTATTCCATACATACATACAACCCACATACATACATACATACATACATACATACACACAACCCACAAGGACAGGGTTTATTTCGATTGTGACTTTAATTCTTAAGTGTTCAGTAAGTTTATATACAAATGAAAATAAGGATAACATAAGTCACTGACGAATGAAGTACCCCACCTTTTAAATTTTCCATTAGAAATTTTAATTTGTTCTTGGACGTCAATTGTATTTTATTCCGTCTAATAAATATTTCCCGTCAGGCTATATTTTTTAAAGACCTTTCTATTTTTCATTTACATTCGCCCGGATTTTCGTCATTGCTTTTCCATCACTCAAAAGTTAATTAATTTTTCACTCGTTCTTGTTCTAGATTGGCGACAGACATTATTTTCTCTCTCTCTCTCTTTTGTTATCAATTAAAGTAGAAAGTTATTTGAATATCTTCACTTATTTTCACGAATAACAATAATTAATGAGTTCTATTTGATATCCAAACGTAAAATAAAGAGGATAATGTTGAGAGGATAATCATTTGCTCCATAATTATCAAAAGTGTATTATCCGTGTATTATCCTCTTCAATATAATTATTCTCTTTTATGTACACAATTAAGATTAACTTTTTACATGATATTTTACCCTGCTCTGAAATAATCTGTAATGTTATGTAATATTTGTAGACACATAATTATAAATACATATGATTAGTTCTTGCTTGTTTTGTTTTTTCTTTGTATAGTACACTGTTTTGTTAAGACTGGGAGTACCTGAGTGTTTACATATCTCTTGTCAACACACCGGGCAATGCATTAACCTTGCTTGTTTTTCTCATATCAAGGGAACTGTGTTTTCTTTGAGAGAGAGAGAGAGAGAGAGAGAGAGAGTTACATAGAGTTACATAGAATCACAGACCACAACAGACCTTACGGTCCACACGGGGTGATCTGATTAGAAGGTTACTGGTAGAGAATGAAAATCTCCCCAGTGATAGTCGTAGGTAAGGATAGCAAAGTAGAAGGCTCTCTCCCCACCCTCCAATCCCTCCGGCCTTAGCCGTACTGGAAATAAAGTTAGGAGTCAGAACCTTGTGGAGTTGGTAGAGAAAACTCCACAAGGAAATTTTATAGGAAAGATAGAAAGTAGTTGAAATTTGGCTAACTTGCCACCTGTAATGGGCAAAAAATTATTCATTAGTAAACATCGATAGTCGGGGATTAGATGCAAGGTGTTTATCAAGGCGACGTTTGAAGCTATCTACTGTGTTACATTCTATTACGTTACGGGGAAGCCCATTCCATAAGTTGACGACTCGGTTAAAAAAGAAATTCTTGGATTCGTGTGAATTAAAAGATTTACCTATGATTTTACAGCCATTACCTCTCGTGTAGTTTGATTGATCGATATTGAAATATTTGTTGCAGTCCATATTGTCTATGCCTTTGATTATTTTGAATACCTGGATTAAGTCGCCTCTCAATCTACGTTGTGCTAATGGGAATAGATTCAATTTATTTAGCCGCTCTTCATACGTTTTGTTTCGTAGACATGGTATCATTTTAGTAACTCTACGTTGGACTCGTTCCAATTTTACTATATCTTTCTGGTAGTACGGGCACCAGGCTTGGACACAATATTCCATAAGGGGACGGACCAAGGAATTATACAAAGTGAGGATTGTGTCTTTAGACTTATACTCGAATGCTCTGCCAATAAAGCCGATAGTTTTATTTGCTTTCTTAATTACTTCCGTACATTGCTGACTGGGTTTTAGGTTACTTGATATTGTGACCCCTAAGTCTGTCTCTTGATCCACGCTTTTAATTTGATTACCATTTAACGAGTAGTTTGCAATTACGTTACGATGTCCGATATGGAGTACTTTACATTTATCTGCATTGAAGGACATTTGCCAAGTTTTCGCCCAATTCGACAATTTATCGAGATTATCTTGCATTTCTTTAGTTTGTGCGTTAGTGAGTACTGTATTTGCAATTTTAGTGTCATCTGCAAACTTCGATATTATGCATGAGAGACCTTCATCTATGTCGTTTATGTAAACTAGGAAAAGGATTGGGCCTAAAACAGACCCTTGTGGCACCCCGCTCGTAACGCCAGTCCAATTAGATGATTTACCATTTATTACCACACGTTGTTTACGGTTTCTTAGCCAGTTCTCTATCCATCTTACGGTGTCGCCTTGGATTCTGTGAGATTTTAATTTAGTTATCAAACGTTTATGGGGAACTTTGTCAAAGGCTTTTTGGAAATCAAGATAAATTATGTCTACTGCTTTACTCTTATCATATTCGTTAAAAATGTCATTTAAAAAGTCTAATAGATTCGTTAGGCAAGAGCGTTTATTGCGGAAACCGTGTTGAGTGTCTCTGAGTAAGTTATTTTCCTCTAAATGATTTGTAAGTTTATCTCGTATGATTGTCTCTAACATTTTGCATACTACTGAGAGAGAGAGAGAGAGAGAGAGAGAGAGAGAGAGAGAGAGAGAGAGAGAGAGAGAGAGAGAGAGAGAGAGAGAGAGAGAGAGAGAGAGAGAGAGAGAGAGAGAGAGTATAATATAAGTGGAATGGAGTGAGGATTTGCGAAAGGAAGGGAGCGGAGAAGAAAAAAAGAATAAATGAAGCGAAAGAAAAGAATTACAATGAGAAAGGAATCAAAGGGAAGAAAGGAAGAGTTAAAAAGTGGAAAACAAAATAATCAACATAAGCCACAACAACAAACAGGACGAAAACAAATAAGAAAACAAAACAAAACAGAAAACGAAGGGAAGAAAGAGGAGGAAAAAAACACCACCACCACCACCACCAACAACAACAACAACAACAACAACCTCCTTCATCTCAGCCTCAAAATACGTGAAAGAGGAAGAGAGGAAGAGAGAGTGAAGCTATGTGGAGTAATGAGCTTCTGCTGCCTCGCTTGTGATGTGGTGGTGGTGATGGTGGTGGAGAATGACAGAGGTAGTGGTGGTGTTGGTGGTGGTGGTGATGGAGAATGACAGAGGTAGTGGTGGTGGGGTTGTTAATGGTGGTGATGGTAAAAGTAGTGGGAGTGATAGTGATGTTAGTAGTGGTGGTACTTCTACCGTTGGTGATGATAATGAAGGTGATGGTAGTAGTGGTATTATTTAAGTAGTAGGAATGGTAAGGGTAGCAGTGGTAGTGAAGGTTAGATAAAGGGAGTGGTAGGGAAAGGAGAAATTAGTTAATATCAGGGATGATGGTAGTAGTAAGGAAATGGTTATAAAGGTATATAGGTAGGTAGGTATAGTAGTGAAGGTGGGGGCCGTGATTGTAGCAAATTGTAGTAAGTAATATTGTAGAGAGGAAAAGTAAATGAGAAAGAATGGCTCTGTTGGTGGTGTTAGTGGTGGTGGTGTTGGTGGTGGTGTTGGTGTTGTTGTTGTTGTTGTTGTTGTTGGTGGTGGTGGTGGTGGTGTTGGTGGTAAAACATGAAGGGAAAAGGAGAGTTGCTGGAGATGGTAAAGAAGGAAGGAGGCTATAGAGGAAAGTTGGAAGTGGTGATGGTAGTAGTAGTGATGTTGGAGGGAAAGGTAGGAAGAGGAGGGATAGTGGTGATGCTAGGGATAGTGATGGTGGTGCTGGTGAAAGGAAGAGGAGGGATAGTGGTAGTAGCAATGATGTTGGAGGGAGAGGTAAGAAGAGGAGGGATAGTTGTGTTGATAGTAGAAGTAGTAGTAGTGGTGGTGGATGTAGGAAGAGGAGGAATAGTGGTAGTAATATTTTAGTAGTAGTGGTAGTGGTAGTGGTAGTGATAGGGTCGCTGGGTCAGGCGATTGATTGATGGACATATAGTTGGAATGGTATAGTTGTGGTAGTAGTGATAAAGATGTGGAATTGCAATGTAGGGGAAGAATAGGAGGGATGATAATGTTGGTAGTGGAAAGGAAAGCTAGGATAGTAGTAGTAGTAGTAGTAGTCGAGGTGTTGGTGGTAGTAGGGAAGGCTGGGAGAGGCAGAGGGAGAGGGAGAGTGGGTACAGCCTCTTCCAGCTCTCACTCCGCTCCCAACCACACGTGAGGCAACACACGCTTTCTCACTCTCTCCCTCTCCCTCGCACACACACACTCTCACTCACTCATTTCAACCCTCTCACTTTCCCTCAACCACAACTACTCTTTCTTTCCCTTTTTATCATACATACCTCCTTATATATTTTTAGTGTCCCTTTCTCTCTATCTATCTATTTATTCCCTTTTTTCTTCTCACTCGTGTATTTTTTTATTTGGTGTTTCATTATTCCCATCTTTCTATTCTCTCGCTACTTTGTTTCTCTTTCCATACAACATTCTTTTATTAAATTATTTTCTCGTGTACTTCATTAGTGTTTTATTCTCTCTATCGTTTTTTTCTTTTCTTTACTAACTCATTCATTCGTTAGCACACTCTCTTTCACTTTATTTATTTTCTTTTAATTTTTTTTAAGTGATTTTTTTTTATTTATTCAAGTGAAAGATTTTTATATAAATTTTATCATATGTAACTTACTTGGTCACTCATCCACTCCTTTTCTTATTCCAACTGTCAAACTCTCTCTTTTTTTTTTTTTTTTTACCTTCTCTCACTCTCGGTTTATATTCATCTACTCTCAATTAATCTTACCCAGTTTAATTTTGCTATTTTCTCATTAATATTGTCTCACTGTTTATTTTTATTTTTTCTTATATCTCCTTCCCTTTATCAAATCATTCCTGGTCTTCTCTTACATACGATACTGTTCCTCCTACTCTTTCTCCTTTATCTTCTCTCTCTCTCTCTCTCTATCTCTCTCTCTCTCTCTCTCTCTCTCTCTCTCTCTCTCTCTCTCTCTCTCTCTCACTTATCTCGGTCTCTCTCTCAGTATCTCTCAATTTCCTGCTCTCCCATCCACTTCCTCACTTTTATTATTATATTTTCACATATTCTTTTTTAGATAACCGCATTAGTTTTATTCTTTCACTTTTTTCTCTCATTTATCTGTCTCTCTTCCCCCTCGTCTCGTTCCATCTTTCTCCCTCCTATTTTGTTTTCCTTTTTCATTTCCTCTCCCATCACAATTATTATTTTTTCACCTCCCGGTTTTTTTTTTTATATTATATTTTCCCATCTCTCATTTAATCCCCTCCACTCACTCACTTCTCCCATTCCCTTTAATTCATTTTCCCCTATTTAATATTTTCGTTATAATTCAATCACAAACTTTCACTCCACCCTCAACATCCATCTCCAATTAAATTTTTCTTGCCACAACTTCCTCCTCTTCTCTCATCCCATCTCTCTCTCTCTCTCTTTCTTTCTCTCTCTCTCTCTCTCTCTCTCTCTCTCTCTCTCTCTCTCTCTCTCTCTCTCTCTCTCTCTCTCTTATTATTATATCGCTTGCTTTTGTTTGTTTGTTAGTTTGTTTCTCTCCGTCTCTTATCATTATTGTTATTATATAGTCTGCTTTTGTTTGTTTTTCTCTCTCTCTCTCTTTCTCTTGAATATTATATCGCCTGCTTTTGTTTGTTTGTTTCTCTCTCTCTCTCTCTCTCTCTCTCTCTCTCTCTCTCTCTCTCTCTCTCTCTCTCTCTCTCTCTCTCTCTCTCTCTCTCTCTCTCTCTCTCTCTCTCTCTTTCTCTCTCTCTCTCTCTTGTTTATTATATCGCCAGCTTTTGTTTGTTTGTTTGTTTATTTGCATCTCGTTTACTCCCTCCTCTCCTTCCCTACCATCATCAACACTTCTCAAATTTAACGACATTAATATCTACACTAGTGCAATCTTCGTATATAAGTCTCTTACTAATCCTAATTCTGTAAAATTATTTCATTTTAGTGCAAATGAAAGATATAACTTACGTAATCATAATACACTAGTAACTCCAATGTGCAATACTAATCAATCACAAACATCTATCAGATATCAGGGTGTAAAAATCTGGAACAAACTTCCTCCAAACACAAGAGACAAACAGTCCTTAACTAGTTTTAAGAATTCCTTAAAATCTTATTTACTAAAATTGTATTGATCACTTAGTATTTCTAGCCAGGATGTAAATAATTGATGTATTTTTGTATAATTATGTATGTATGTAAACACTTACATCGATCACCATAAATCAATTATTGTTATTAGGATAATAACTTCACATAAATAATTTGCTTCGAGTGTATAAATTAAGGTGCCTTCAAGAGAGTCAATACTCTCACAAGGCATGGCCAATTTTTTTTTATGTCTATCATGTACATAATATTTTGTAACTGTTTTCTGGCTAAATAAATGTTTAAATCTAAATCTAAAATCAACACTCTGCCATAACCGCATCGTTCTCTTCCACTCCTCTCCTTCCGACTGCATGCAAATTTTCCCTCAACTTGCTGCTCTTCTTCTTCTTCCTCCTCCTCTTCCTACTCATTTCTTCCCTTCATTCCTTCCTTTCTTCTCCTCTTTTCATACTCTCTCATCATCATCATCATCATCACATTTTTTCCTCTTTTCCTCTCACGTACTTACTTTCCTTCTGTTATTTTTTTTTTCATCCTTTTTTCCTGCAAGCAATCGTGTTTGTTTTAATCTATTTTTTCTTTCATCCAATCGTCTTCTCTCTCTCTCTCTCTCTCTCTCTCTCTCTCTCTCTCTCTCTCTCTCTCTCTCTCTCTCTCTCTCTCTCTCTCTCTCTTCCCACCATCATCACATATTCCCAGTAATTCCACCTTCATTCGGAATTCTCACCCAAAACATCCAGTCTCCCCCTCCTCTCCATTTCCTAAAACTCACTCCCTCCCACTTCCTTCTCCTTCTTCTTTTATCTATCAATCGTCCGGTGATCGTCACATCAATTACGGACGACTGACTTCACGCGCTCGCTCAACTCGTTCGCTTCTCCCATCACAGTGAAATAGAGAAAGAGAGAAAAGAAATAATAATAATAATAAATAAATAAACAGAAAATATAAGGTGGTCAGCTCCTCCTCCTTCCTCCTCCTCTTCTTAGTGACTTACTTTCTAAAGTTTATTATGCCACAATCTTGGGTAAATTTGTCCATCCCCACAAAACATGGAAATCAACCCAAAGTGCAACATTCATTAAAACTTTCCAGTGTTTTGCTTTAAAAGTTTACCAGGAGAGAGAGAGAGCGAGAAAAAAAATAAGGTGAAAAAGGGAAGGAAAAAAAAAATATTTAAAACCAGGTCGTCATTGAGGGATTCCCAGAAAAAAATATACATGTTTCAGAAAAAAAATATACATGTTTCAGAATAACCTCTGGTAAAACTCCGGCGATAATGAACCTCTGAATAACACACATCCATGAACACGAAAAGTACAATAGAGAAAAGAATATAAAGCATTAAAATGAAATAATTATAAGACAATACTATACCCTACTGAAAAAAAATTCTCATAATAATTATCTACACGGCAGTAAACTAATAATTAGGTATTAACGAATGCCACCATAAATAATTATCTAAAAATAATATCCACAATCTCGCGAGGAAACCTGAGAACACAACAGACAATAAAACTACCCTATTAATGATGCAATATTAATCTCCACACTGTTGCAAGAAAACGTATGAAAACACAGACGACAACAACAACAACAATATTAATAACAACAACAATAATATTATAACGAAAATAAATGCAAGCAAGATACCAAACATTACTAACTTATTGAACGAAGAAAACTGAATTCCTCCCAGGCCGCACATACAAACATTTAATACCCACTACTAAAGTCCCCCTGGGGTGAATTCCGACAAAGCCCACTGAACCCCGAACGCAGCAGGAACTTGTGGATAAACTCTCCATTTTTCGCTTCTGATAGATCGGCTGGCTGTCGGTGGCACGGTGAGAGAGAGAGAGAGAGAGAGAGAGAGAGAGAGAGAGAGAGAGAGAGAGAGAGAGAGAGAGAGAAGGAGGAGATAAGGTAAGGAAGTCTAAAGTGGTGAAAGTTGAGAGAGGGAGAATAGAAAGAGAAGGAGAGGAGAAAGCAGACACCTCAACTAAAAAGGAGTTTAAACATACTAAATACAACGACAGCACACGAGAACGAACGAAAAAGTGTAAACAGAAAAAAATAAAGACAAAAGTGACGAGGAAAATTCATACAAAACCCACAGAAAAAGGGGAACAAAAGTAAATACTGTACAAGAACTAAATGAACAGTAATTATACAAGGACGAAAAAAAACAACCGAAGCCTCCTGTGTCCATTACTCTCCCTCTCACTCACTCCAATACATTTTCTCCCACCTCACCTCACTCCACCCCACCTCACTCCACTCCACTCCACCTCACTCCACTCCTGCTGGTGTTGGTGTGGAGAGGAAGGACGGTCTCTAACTCGAGGTAAGTTATGCACACTTCCCTTAACGTGACATGAACCACATTAATCTCAGACGACAATATCCTCGCCAACTTGGGTAAGCTGGCCAGACACGTACATACATTATTTAAAACGACTCAAGTATAATGAAGTTTACAGTATTATGTAAATATTTCTCTTCCGGGAGTCTGCTGACAAAATAATAAAAATAGAAAAAAAATAGAAACAAATATATTTAACACGTAACTACAAGAAAACAACGATATTAAAATGCGAGTGACTAAAACCTCGCCACATATTAAATTTTATCCTATGGGGTCTAGTCACTCTATAAGCGTCTAATTATTTTAAGTGGCAAAGTTCCCTATTAAACCAATACAAGTAAAAAGTCCTCATACTCTAATCCACTCATTATAATTATATGTAGCAAAAAAAAAAAAAAAAAAAAAAAACAGCGTCCATCACATCAAGTCCATTAATAATAACGGTGATAAAAATGCTACTTTTTTTTCAGCTGCTCTGGCATACTGTACTGTAATTACGGGAAAAAATACACTATAATCATATATACACTTTTTGTTTGTTTCCATTAGTACCACACTGCTACATAAACACAATTCAGTCCACCAAAATAAAGTTCACCATTATAACGTATGATGATGGATCCATGGTCGTATGTAAATAAAAATAAACCTAATATTATATGTGTATTATGCTAACGATGACCACGACAATGGCTTCAGGTAACATACACACGGAACCATCGTATAAATACCACCAGTCATCGTCATATTACTTTATAAATGACTATACTCGTGTCTATACTTGCAAACTCCCAAGAAATATGAGTACCACCAAGATTATTATTAGGATTTCTTTCAGAGTCTACTATGCTCTTGAAAATCACCACCACACATACAGTACACTCGCAATCCAAAATTTGTATCCAGGTCTTGTTGAAGTGTCGAATCATTTGACATACTAACTAGTGAACCAATTACAACGTTTATACTGTTTTCATATTTGCTTGAGTTCACGTAATATTCGATACGGGCTATTCGAAGCAAGCCTGGATACATAATTATTTTGGATTGCGAGTGTACAATTGCCAACACTTATAATTGGTACAGGAGACGAGAAATGACAACGTTGACTGTACCCGTTATAAGTGCTGGCATTTGTACATAGAGTAGCGAGTTCTGTCCAGTTGTCAATAGAGTGGGAAGCCAAGTTGTGACATTGATTTGGCTACTGAGGATTTGTCTGGTTGGGGTCAGTATCAACACAGGCAGATATTACCAATTATACTGAAGTTGTTGTGGTCGTATGAAAAATGTATCCTCGCACTCTACCGTTGGCACTTGTCTCTTATAGACCGAGAACACTATTTTTGTTCTTAATGTACAGAACTTTCGCTGCAAAATTAAAGCCCTATGAAGTGTATTGACCAACCATATAGAAGCGTTTATATCCCTGGTGTTCTGAAGTGTTGTGGTTCCTTCCATTCCCTTAATTAAACTCATTACAATGCATCGGGGCAGAAAAAGTGCAAAAGGGAATTTCAATTGTTTATACGCCACTCTTATTCGGAAGCTTCAATTAATAAAGTGTAGTCGATTTATATTTCCATCTGATATTATTTTATTTCATTTTCGTTTTGAGGTTTCATGGTAAATAGAAAAAAATATATATATACGTGCCTGATTTACGGGTTGGGATGTCAGTAGTGCAGGCAGTCATTTATCTACACACACACACACACACACACACACACACACACACACACACACACACACACACACACACACACAAACACCTGAAGGGGAATCAAGTTTATGTGGTTGGTTCTCTACTAAAGGCCTGAGGAGATGGTATACAAAAAAAAATATATATTCCATACTCAGGGCAGTACAAGTTTAAGGTGAAATTCTCTTGTTGGTGAATTGGAAGGTGTGTGATTCCTCCAAAGTATGTCAGGAAACAGACAACCTTAAGGGGGAAATTTTGTAGAAGTAAATCTGGAGCAACTGAATCCTCCAAACTATTCCAAGCAACATAACTTCATTATTTTTTGTGAACTTGGGCCTGTTTCCTGACATACTTTGGAGGAATCAAGGCACTCCAATGTACCAACAGGGAACTACTACATTAACGGGGGATCTGTTTGGTGGCATAGTTTGGAGGAATCAGTAACTTTCCAATTCACCAACATGAGAATTTCCTCTTATTGTCCACACACTTCCTGCTAACTCTATATTATTACACACACACTTCATGGTAACTCTATTATTACACACACACTTCATGCTAACTCTATATTATTGTCCATATCTTTTCCATTAAGTATGCTTCAATTTAATTCCATTATTATCAATATAATGCCTCTTTGATAATGGCAGAAAAAGTTATCAATCCCTGACCTTGATCTTTTAATTGCAACTACTGTACCAACATTTACTCACCTCTTGATAAATTCATAATTTTCCAATAAACCTGGAAACTATTAATTATCCATATTAATCGATAGTTTGAGATAAAATAGTTTAAATAACCAACAAACACACATTAGTCAAAATATACCCTTACATTAAAATTTTGCGAAGGTAACAAACGAGGAATAGTAAACAAATATTAAGCAGTAGAAGAAGCAAACAGCAAGGAATAACAGCAAGGAATAAGTTAGTAACACCCAGACCAGCCAAGACCAACCCAGCCCAGGCCAACCCAACACATCAGCACCAACCAACAGGCAGGAGTGGTGCGCCTGCCTGGCCTGAGCCGAATTAATCCTTTTTCTACCCTCACGACAATTCAATCTCGCGCCCAGGCAATAGGAGATTAAGGGTGTTTTTTGTCTTGAGCTGACGACACAAATGTTCTCACGGCTGCACATACACACACATACACACACTCACACACACACACACACAAGGCCCCAGAATTACGTCCATAATCCCTAACCAAGCCGTAAACAAAAATGAGAGCAGAAAACAGCATTACTAATAACATCCATTTTTTTCCTCTCTCTGACATCATTGGGTATAAAATAATGTGTTGTTCGAAGGTTGCTTAATTCTCCCCCCCCCCCCGTCTCTCTTAAGAGTGTGTTGTCTTAGTAACATTTTTATACTTTAGTTAATGTGGGACTTTTGGCGTTTCACACTGTTGGAAAATATTTTTTAGTTGGTGCTTGTCAGATTACAAAATTTAAATACGTCTCCAGCTAAAAATGACATGAATAACTTACCAGGTATTCTTCATTTTCTACCTTTATTATCATTAATTATTATTATTATTATTATCTAAAATAATCATATTACAATAATTAACATAGACAAAAAAAAACTATCACAACAACAGCAACATCAACAACAACAACAACATCATCTTGACCACTAGTTCCAATCAGTCGCTATCCTCCCATCACCCCTCCTATAGATAGTAATTGGTAACACCAGACGAGAGAGAGAGAGAGAGAGAGAGAGAGAGAGAGAGAGAGAGAGAGAGAGAGAGAGAGAGAGAGAGGGGATATAGTAGTTGAGATATATGTATATATTTATATTTAAGGGAATGTGAGTTATTTCTATTGCTACTTAATATGCTCCGAATGTGAATCTATTTTTTCTTTCTTTTTTCTCGCTTTAACTCCCCCCCCCCTCTATCTATCTATCTGCGTCTGCCCTCCTTTCAGTGGAGCTGGTAAGAAAATTTACGAACGGCATTCGTCTTGAAAGGTTTGTGAAGCTGCTGGAGGTAAAGATAAAAAATAAAGTAAAGTGTGTTTGTGTTTCCCCTTTCTGATATATGCCACACCTGCACCATTTATATATACCTTTATTTTATTATGTTTATTGCCCATTACTCTATTCTGTTAAGTAATCTCATTCTATCTTGCTTAGTTCCATTTTGCTTTCTATCGTACTTTACCTTCGTTTTCCCTCTATTCGCATCCTCTTTTTATGGTATATTTCCCACCTTCATTCAATTATACTTCGTTCTATCATTCAGCCTTCTTTGGTACCGTCATTCTGTTCTTCCATTATGCACAATTTACCCTCATTCTTACTCAATTTTGCCTCCTATACTCTGCCTTCCCTTCCTTCATATACTGTACATACGGTATTCTCTTCTATATTCCGTCACGTTCATTTATTCTCCCTGTCTCCATTCTTTCTCGTTGCTACCTCGTTCTTGCCTCCCTTTCCTTTGCATCGTCATTCACTCACAGTTCCAGTCTCACTTTCATTTACTGTATGTTTGCCTTCAGGTTTTTGTTTTCCTTCATGTAGTCTGTTCATTCCTCGACCATTTTCCTCCACTCTCTGTTTTCCTTGTCCTTGTTCTCCTACTCTTTCTCCTTCACCCACTCTTTTTTTATTTTTCTTCTTCTTTGTCTTTACTTCTTTCTCCTCCACCCACTCTTTTTTCCTTCACCTTTCCTCTTTCTCCTCCACCCACTTTATTTATTTCCTTCACCTCTCCTCTTTCTCATCCACTCACTCTTTTTTCTCTTTATCCTCCACCTACTCTTTTTTTCTCTTTCTCCTCCACCTACTCTTTTTTTCTCTTTCTCCTCCACCTACTCTTTTTTCCACTTTATCCTCCACCTACTCTTTTATCCTCTTTATCCTACACTCACTCTTTTTTCATTCACCTCTCCTCTTTCTCATCCACTCACTCTTTTTTTCTCTTTCTCCTCCACTCACACTTTTTTTTTCCTCTGCCTCTGATAACTCCACCACCACCACCACCACCACCATTCCTACCCAAGGTGTGTGTGTGTGTGTGTGTGTGTGTGTGTGTGTGTGTGTGTGTGTGTGTGTGTGTGTGTGTGTTCTTATGTTGTGCCTTCATAATATTTCCTCGTTTCAAGGCTCCGTCCGTTTTCATATCCTCTGCCTTTTTCCCTCTCCTTCTTTCGAGTCAATTTTCTTTTCTCACTCTCTCTCTGTCTCTCTGTCTCTCTCTCTTTCTCTCTCTCTCTCTCTCTCTCTCTCTCTAAATCCGACCGAGTCCTCCTTGTAATGCCTTCTATAAGATTAAGAATTTCCCTTTCCTTATTATTGTTCACCTCTTTCTTCATAATTATTCTTGCCACCTCCTTCCTTATCTCGTATAAACCCTTATTCTTATTCTTCTTCCCTCCTCCTCCTCCTCCTCCTCCTCCTTCTCATTCTCCTCCTCCTGCTCCTCCTCTCTTTCTTCACATTTTCTATCGTATCTTTTCATTTTTCTCCTCATTCTAGCCTCCATTTCCTTCTTTATCTTCGCCTCCCTGTCCTTTGTCCTTCCTTCCTTTATTATGTCTTTATTATCTTTTCCTGTTTCTCTGTTTTTCCTTTCCATATGATATTTATCTTCACAGATTTTTCCTACCTTTTCCTATCATTCTTCCTTCATTATTTATTCTTACAATTTCCTCCTTCCTTATCAGATTTTCATCCTTTCTTCTCTCATTTCTCCTTCCCAATTTCTCAATCCTTCTCCCTGTCTCATTCTTCCTATTTCTCTCTCATTTATCCATCCAAATTTTCCCTTATTCCCTCTTTATTTCCCTTCCTTCTCTCCTCCCACCTCCCTTATTTCCCTTCCTTCCCTCCTCCCTTCTTCTCCCCGTCTTATTCCTCCCCTACTTCCCTTTTTTCTCTCCTCCTCCCTTCTCCCCATCTCATTCCTCCCCTATTTCCCTCCTATCTTCCGTTCCTCATTCCTCCCTCCATTATTTCCTTCCTTACGTATACCTTCCCTCACGTCCCTCCTTATACCTTCAACCTGTCCAGCTGTGGGTGTAAATAACATTATCCATGCAGTGTGTTGGTTGGGGGTATATTCACACCTATGTATATGCAGTAGTACCACCATGGAGCCCCGACCCTACCTCACACACACACACACACACACATACATACTCACGCATCTCATATAACATGATCACTCACTATTGCCAACCAACTCCCACTTTCTTACTTTTTCTCTCTCTCTGTCTTTGTCTCTCTCTCTCTCTGTCTCTCTCTCTCTGTCTCTCTCTCTCTCTCTCTCTCACACACACACACACACACACACACAGTTTCTAATACAAATGAATAAGTAATCCTTGTTTCATTAATGTTGTATTGTAAATCAAAATTGTTTTTCAATAATGGAACTTTGTTTACCTGATCACTTTTTAAAGAAATTCAATAATAAGCAAAGTATATTATAATAAATTTATGTTAATTTAAGTTGAGAAATGTGGGATAAATAATGATAAAAAGTGTCCATTTTGTACAATGTCCTTATATTCACCTACGGTTCTTAATTTAATTTGTTGTGTGTTGAACTGGAGAAACAATATACAAGCTTCGTCTCATTTTACACACACATCATTCACATTTTTGGGAGTGAAAATACCTATACAGTATAGTATGGTCCGGTATAGCCAGTTTGGTTTGCTTGTGTCCATGTTTGTATTACACCCACATACATATAATTCATTATACTACTGCACACAACAGTTATAGAAATCTAAAAATAAAGTACACCACCATTGTTTTGAACACGAAATGTTATCAAGAATAAACTAATAATGTTTAAAAAGAATGGTATATAACACTACTATGGAATCCAGGGCTGAATAGTACTGTACACTACCGTACACAAAATATTGTACAGGCTTTATTCGGCTATCGATAAAAAAAGGAAATAAAACAGTTAGAGGTTTGACAGCTAAGCGTCCGGTAACAAATATTTTCAATTTCTTTTTTAATCTGAAAAAAAAAATAGTTTAAAAACAAAAGCGTTATTATTTCTTATTCAACCCTAACATACATACATATATACAGAAGTAACGTAAACACACAAACACACACAGACACAGAACACGACCCAAAAAATGGATTAATTAGTGTTAGTTTGGTGATACAGATATAAATATTAATGAAGTAAGGTAATATCCAGTGACATATAGAGACAAGGCTGACCACTACTACCACCACCACTACCACCACCACCACCATCACCACTACCACCACCACCACCACTAAAACCACTACCAACACCAACACCAACATCAACACCACCACCACCACTACCAACACCACCACCACCACCACCACCAATACCAACACCACCACCACTAAAACCACCACCAACACCATCAACACAACCCCATGCAACAATCACCACCATTCCCCATCTCTCTCTCTCTCTCTCTCTCTCTCTCTCTCTCTCTCTCTCTCTCTCTATCACCACTGTCCCCCACCAGACATCATAACATTATCTCTCTCAAGAAAATGGTAGAGTATTACCACACTAACCCCATGGAGCCCCTGTGGTACTTACGATACTTACCTAACGCTTACATGACTCGCAGTGTTACCAGGTTCGTTTCTCAACACATGGATGCAGTTAAAAAGACTTGGTAGGAAATAGAGTGAAGGGAAGTAAAGATTAAAATTCATATATGCATACTTTTATTTATTTACTGCTGTGCTGCGTATAAAAAGGATATATGAGAGAGAGAGAGAGAGAGAGAGAGAGAGAGAGAGAGAGAGAGAGAGAGAGAGAGAGAGAGAGACACACAGACAACCTTTACTAATATCCTCGAGTTATTTTCTGCTTTAAAACACTGACCTTATCACACAAACTCTATGACCTTCTCCTTGGTAATCTCACCATCTGACCTAACGCCACCCAGGAATTAGGTGACTCCAGACATACACACACACACACATACAGACAGACGTGACTGGTCTTTGTCCTCACGACTGACCACGACTTTCATTCTGGCCGAGTGAGTATGTAGATTGTTAGTAATATAAAAAAAAAACTCCTCGCCGTCCCACCTTGACCCTTTAATATTTCCTCATGTTGTTGGATTGTGCGCGTTTTTTATTTTTTTTATTTTTTTTAATTACATTAATTTTTTTTTAATTACATTAAAAAACTTTTTTTTTTTTAAATACATTAAAAAAAAAATTCAATTACATTAAAAATAATAATAATTACTTTATTTTTTTTTATTTTTTTTTTAATGACATTAATTTTTTTTTTTTTTTTTATCTCTCTCTCGTACGTTTTTGTACGTGCGCGCGCACTCACTCACTCACTCACTCACTGACGGATTGACTAGACTGGATAAACTCAACAAGATCTAGAATTTATAGATCTTGGATAAACCAAGTACCGTCAGTCACCGCTAGGTATACTGAAGCTAAGTATGGTATTATTATTATTACTTCTACATGAAGGGGTTATGCTTCTGGTTCGGAATGTATATATATTAAAAAATAGTAGTTGCAAACCTATTAAGCTTCATCTTAATTGGACAGTTTCAAGTCACTAAGTCAACACATTGTCTAGGATAAATTTATTCTTGTCAAAAACAAACCCATCCCATTATGGACCTGTTACCTACAGCTTCAAATGTAATTAAAACGCAACACCCAACAGTTAATACAATAAATACGCTAAAACCAACAGAGATTATACACTGTGCTGACAACAGAGAATGAAGAGGTATAATAGCTGGACAAAGTAATTTAACTGTGTCCGCTTTTACAGCGAAATGACGCTCAAAATGAATTACAATAAAACTAAAGTGTGTGCGTATGTGTCAGAATATACAATTGGAGATACTGTAGATAGATAGATATAAATAGATAGATAGATTGATAAAACAGAGAGAGAGAGCGAGAGAGATTATTATTTTTTTATTTAATTAATTTATTACGCCAAAGGCGTGAGAGAGAGAGAGAGAGAGAGAGAGAGAGAGAGAGAGAGAGAGAGAGAGAGAGAGAGAGAGAGAGAGAGAGAGAGAGAGAGAGAGAGAGAGAGAGAGAGAGAGAGAGAGAGAATAAAATTGGGGACTGAGGCATCTATTCAATAATACATGCATAAACACAAAGACCAAGAGAGACAGACAAACAGGGGTTTTTTTCAGATGGATAAAGAGAAGAGTGACAGATGAACAAATGTTGACAGATAAAATAGACAGCATGTTTCACCATCTGTCAAACTGGTAACTCATGTAGAAATGAATAACATTAAAGGAATACTGACACTCCAATCACACTATAGGTAGGCTGTAATCAGAGTAAATATAGAAGCTACCAACCCACACAGTACCAATCATATCCACATGTACAGTCACAATCAAATATCCACCGACACTTTCCTTCCATCGTAGTAAATATCTTGGTAATAAAGAACAACACGTGTATGATCTTGCAGCACCTCATAATAATAATTGAGGGGGTTGAGTTAACGTAAGGTGTTGTTGTATGGTTATATTTTGATATGATACTGATTTATTTGCAATATGGAAGGAAAGTGTGGTTGGTTATTTGAGTGTGGCTGTACAGTCGTTGACATTAAATATCGATCCAATGCAAACATAATAATCCTATTAATAACTCAAAGCTCTGTTTAGTTTTTTTTTAACTGTGCATAAATTTACGAGGTTGGGATGTTGTTGTGTGATAAATGTATCGTGTTTTGTTGATTCTCGCACCCGGCAATGACAACACCAAAAAATAAATAAATATATATATACATGGCTATTAATTAACTCAGCATACGTTAATCATCAACAGAGGTCAGGGACAAAACAGGCATCGTGACGGATAATAATAATAATAATATACATATATGTAGTTTGGGTATACACAGTGAGATATAAGCTGTAATAGACAATCGGTTCTATCACGTTGCTACATATTTAATCTCATGTAGGTAGGGTTGCCACACATGATAATTTACAGTTCAAACATTTGTCCCCCTTGCAAACACATCATTGGTAGTATTGTTGTTGTTATTTTATTTTATTTTGCATATTCCAAATTTGTCATGTTGTTTTGTATCCATCTGTAAATATTATCACTACAGGGTGCCTCAAAAATGTTCCTCACACAATTTCATTCACAACATTAGATGTGTAAATGTTCGTTGTTAAAGCAGATCTAACAAACTACAAGACAGGTTTACATACTGATACATTACATACTAATTAATACCTGACGTAAGTGATCACATTTTACTACATTGGATATCTAATTATTCAAGTGCCAACAGTGAGTGTGAGTGGCAGTGTGTGTGTGTGTTTGTGTGTGTGTGTGTAGGAGTGTGTGTGTGTGTGTGTGTGTAGGAGTGTGTGTGTGTGTGAGTGGGAGTAGGAGTGTGTGAGTAGGAGTGTGTGTGTGTGTGTGTGTGTGTGTGTGTGTGTGTGTGTGTGTGTGTGTGTGTGTGTGTGTGTGTGTGTGTGTGTGTGTGTGTAGGAGTGTGTGTGTGTGTGAGTAGGAGTGTGAGTAGGAGTGTGTGTGTGTGTGAGTGGGAGTAGGAGTGTGTGTGTGTGTGAGTGGGAGTAGGAGTGTGTGTGTGTGTGAGTGGGAGTAGGAGTGTGTGAGTAGGAGTGTGAGTAGGAGTGTGTGTGTGTGTGAGAATTGCACAACCTCTCGTTCGTCCTGTAATGAAATATTCTCGTTTGTGCTCTGACTCTCGTGCAGCTGAAGGGTATAAATATATTATTGTTAACTTAATTAATACAAAACATCCAGCCATTCAAGCTGCATATTCAGTTTATAGATATTTCGTTTTTAGTATTCATGATCGCCCTGTATAAAATAAATAAATAAATAAAATAAATAAATACACTCGCAAATAAAACATTAATTTGTCATTTGCTATTTAAGGTAAACAAACTCCAGTACCGTTTTTTTTTCCTGGTTACTTGACGGTAAAATGTATAGCGTTGGATGTAAGGTTAGTGAAGCTTTATGGTGGTCAGCGACGGTGAGGGAGGCAGGGATCACTCAATGTCAGGGGCACGGCTACACGGCAGTCAGGGGCAGGCAGGCAAAGGAGAAAAATGGAAGGTTGAGAAGAGTGGCAGTGTAGAGACAGAAGGGTGGGTTGGTGGGTGGGTGGTGGTGGGTGATACAGGTGGGTGAGTGGGTAGGTGGGAGAGGAAGGAGTGGTCTAGTAGTGGAGAGAGAGAGAGAGGTGGGTGAGTGGGAGAGTTCGGTGGGTGAAGGAGAGGAGGGACAGGTAGGAAGGAGGGAGAAGGGCAAAGAGTGAGAGTGTGGACAATGGCAGAGAGGGGGAAAAGGAAAATGGAAAAGTCGTAACAGGTTGGTGAAGGAGTTTTACTGTGTGTGTGTGTGTGTGTGTGTGTGTGTGTAGAAAGACCGACGCTGACAGTGAAAGATAACTTTGTACACATGCGGATAGACAGACAGATAAATGGTCAGATAAATATATAGATATATAAACAGACAGAGAGAAAGATAGATAGGTTGATAGATAGATAAACAGACAGAGAGAAGGACAGACAGATTGATAGATAGATAGATAGATAAACAGACAGAGAGAGAGACAGACAGATTGATAGATAGATAGATAGATAAACAGACAGAGAGAGAGACAGATAGACAGATAGGTTGATAGATAGATAAAGGCAGATAGATATAGAGGGAGGAGTGACACACTAGGTGGACGGTGAATTAAATATCATACTCGAATATCGTGATAAGAACAACGACTAATACTGAAACAATGATAACCGAATAAATACCCATACCTAAATATTAACAGATAGAAGGTGTATGGACTGAAGGGTACAAGACACACAGGAATACCGACGACGACAAACACACACAAGCGAAATCCAACTCAATATTTCAGTACTCACCATCCTTCCAGTTGACCTCTCAAGTTTGTTCTCTCCCCCACAGCTGGTTGTCATCTCACGCCACCTGGGGAAGTCAAAGGGAAAATGTTCATGTTTATTTTAATCATTGAATACTCTACAGTGTACTACATACCATAATAATTATATGCTAAATATTTACCTAATTACTTTCTTACTGTCTTAGCGTTTTAACACATATGGATAATCGCTTTGGTCAAAGACGCCTACATATGTATGTACACAAACAGTACATACACATATTACATTCATTTATACATATAAATATACATACATTCGTACAAAGTCATCCACACAGAGAGTTAGCGTTGAATTATAAGGTATTCCCAAGTCAATAATCACAGGAAACCGGTTATATTAAGAGACCTTGTGATGCATTCAGAAAATTGGAGGTAAACGAGTCCTTCAAATATTGCCACGAAACACCACCTATAGGGAGGGAACGTGTTTCGTGGCATAATCAGGAGGAATTAGAAGCCTCCAATTCTGAACACAATCACAGAGTCCTTAATAGTATGCCTCTCAACTCTATCCAAAGTAAAATAACAGCTCAATTTAATCACATTTACACACACACACAACATTGCATAAGTTTGTATCGGTCATGAGTGAACTGATTACATATAATATTGATATTAATTTTAGTAACTCCTCCCATTCGTCAACAAATAATCTTAGTGTCATTGAATGGATATTATAATAGTTATGCTGTAAGATGTTCACTATTAAGAGAGAGAGAGAGAGAGAGAGAGAGAGAGAGAGAGAGAGAGAGAGAGAGAGCACTGGATAAGTGAGCAGCGCTCCTTTAGTTTACAAAACTTTAACTTTATTTTCTCTGATACTAAAGTTTTCACACTCGCCATTTTCACGTGGAGCCACTCGCTAGTTTACATAAAAGAAATCCTTTAACACCACATCTAACTAATATTTCAAACTGTAATTCATTGCCTACATAAATAATACAAGAATTCCACCTTCACCAAGAGTTCACCTTTAAAACAGAACTCCTAAACTAACTTTAATACAAAAAGAACAAAGCCGTCAAATATAATGCATCTGTTATAAGAAAATACATTCAATAAATACAATAATCGAAAGTACTACTACCCCATTATCAACCTTCTCTTACTCCATAACCAGTAAAAAAGAATCAATAAAATAACACAAAAATTCTCAGGATGATATTTCACCGACTGCTCTCTGTGATGTTGGTAGCCCAGCTCAAAGTGTTAACACCAGCCAGAGAGGGGTTAGCAAATCCCCCATAATAACGGTAAAATGCAGCAGTTTCTCGGTTCTCACTCAGTCCAGGTCCATCAGGCTATAAACAAGGGAGCCGATCTCTTTTAATCGTTGCTGAGCCGACTTCATGACCGTCTATAATATCCGACTACATACATTTGGGTAGAGTTGTGTGGGACGGTGGCGTGCTGTACTATACATACCTTTCCTTGTGAGGTATAATATCACAATAACTCCCAAGCTCAGAGGGGTGGAAGTTTAGAGAGAGAGAGAGAGAGAGAGAGAGAGAGAGAGAGAGAGAGAGGGAGAGAGGGAGAGAGAGTTGGCTGATATTCATAGCCGGTTGTACAGTCACAAGTATTAATAAGTATCCAGGTGTGGTGTGCTTCGAATACCTTGACACAATAAATATATACACACTAAAACATCTTTGGATTACTGTTCAAAAATGCCAAAGCTGTATACATATTAGTGCTCGTGACTGTACACTTGATTCTTTCCTTATTTCTTGGTCTCGTACATTTACTATTCCAAGGTTTATGCTGGAAGATAATTTTTTTTTTCGACTTTACAATGAACACTATGTGGTTTTTTGATGAGTAATTTTTTCAGACTGTTTTATTTATTTAAGTTGGAATTGAGAGCGGGTTTATAGTTCTCACAATATTCACCACGACACTCTGCTGCTGCCTTCCCCCCAAAAAAATACACGATAAGAAAACCAAAGTGTGAAAAAAATAATAAACGCGGAAAATTGATAAGCATATATAAAATTCTCAACCTATTTTCGCCTCTGACTTTGGACAGTTTAACTTTGAAGGGAATTTTTATGTGGAAAGTGGCGGGGGGGGGGGGGGGGGGGAGGGGAGGGGGGCAAGGTGGGAACAATTTCTTACTGAATAATAATAATAATTTATAATGATGATGTCCTGTTTTAAGAGAGCTGTGATTATATATATATAAAGGTGAATAAGAGAGCACTGACTCCTTCAAACATTGCCACAAAACCCCACCTAGGCTACACACTATATCAATCCAAGTCACGGTTCAGGATGTTGAAGAAGAAGTATAGCCTCCAATATACAAGCAGGAAGCATCAGAACATTTACGGTAAACTGACAAGGAGAAAACAAACAAGCTTACCATATTTCCATGTAACTGATAAGTATTAAGGTTCATGTACTGTGTGTGTGTGTGTGTGTGTGTGTGTGTGTGTGTGCGTGTGTGTGTGTGTGTGTGTGTGTGTGTGTGTGTGTGTGTGTGTGTGTGTGTGTGTGTGTGTGTGTGTGTGTGTGTGTGTGTGTGTGTGTGTGTGTGTGTGTGTGTTGTGGAGCCATCGTCATCAACAACAAGCCCAGAATTTTCCTTGCATATGACCCACAATCCCACACTCAGAAAACGAAGACTGACCATTTTATCAGCGAAATGGAGACAATACCAACATGGGGATGTTTTGGAGAGGAGACAACATTATTACAGCATCATTACAGCTCACACAATATGGGACTTAACGTTACAAAATTAAAAACAGTGCTTGCAAAAATTAGATCATTCCACCTTCGACATTCCTGAACAATTGCAACGTAAACTACAGCATTACAACTCACACAATATGGGACTTAACGTTACAAAAATTAAAAACAGTGCTGCAAAAAATGAGATCATTTCACCTTCGACATTCCTGAACAACTGCAACGTAAACACGACGATTCTTTTTCGAAGGTGGGAAGCAAATCAAATTTTTCTTGGTTGGTTCCGAGAATTCCGTTAGCGAAGCGAGTTCTTTTTATTTGATACCGGCAGTTCCTGGGACATGGACTCTTTCATTTTAAGTAAAATTAACTTGGGTATTTCCGAGACCTTTCAAACAATTGCAAATTTTCTCAAATGTTTGAAAGTGTAGTGAATTGTTTGAACATACACTCACTCCATTTAATCAATCATGGCACTTTACAATAAGTCATCAAATGTTCTGAATAACCAAATAGGCTATTCCAGTTTCCCTTGAATAGATGTACTGCTCACAAGAAAATTTTTGATAAGTAAAGGACATGAAAATAGCTTAACTAATTCGTTTTGCTTTTACTTGTAACAGAATGTGGCACAAAGGTCGACCTCTTCTCTCTTTCTCTCTCTCGCAATGACACCAACAAACTCGTCCATAAAAAGTAGATGACACATGTAGCTTTAATAGTGTCCCGTCCATTACAAACCAGTAATACAAGAGTACAACCAATACATGAAGGTTAAGAATTAGTACTCTCAGATTTCTTACTCGTATAAAACCAACTCTAGGTTCTGCACAGCTGGTCATGCAGTGCAACACACCTTCCTTCTTAACCCACACACTGATGGACGATAAGAATAAAGACTAATGGCACTTAATGACTACCACTTATGTCAATATCTACTGTTTATTATTATATGGAAAATATATGTTAGAGGACCATGGATCTCTTGCCAGCAACTTGACAGGCCACTGTCTTATTCCTCCAAAAACAGATTCCTTGGTCGTATATATAGAAAATCTTGGGATGTAATAGAGAGAATCAATAGCTCTACCCATGCATATTCCCACAACAAATGACTGACCCCTCGTGTTTGTTGGTTTGGCGTGACAGGATGAGAGCTGATGATGATACAAGTGATATTTACCTTTCACACGTAATACTACTCAAGGTCAGCCAACATTACACAGTCTGCATGGTTAACCTGATAGCCAGCGGTGGTCACTTCTAAATGTTGAGTGTAATAGCGTCGTCGTCGTCGTCGCCACGGGTCGCTGCTCAACGATAACACAAGAGTGAGGTGGTGAAACAGAACGAGTATTATTAACGGGTGGGTTACTGTGGAAACTGGAGGCTACTGGTTCTTCCAAGCATGCTATCATCAGTGTCAAGAAAGAAACCACCAACACTATCATCATCACCACCACTACTATCACCCCCACCATCATGAATCATCACCACTACCATCATCAATCACCGTCACCATCACCACCATCAATCACCACCACCACAACCAACCATTAGTCTTCAATTTGCCAACAACATCTTATTACACATTCAATCTTTAACCCATAAACAAGAGCTGATGATAACTTTCACATTTCTCTCTGACTGAATGAAGGATTGATGTTGTCGAAGGAAATAATAGTCAAAATACAAAGGTGAAAAAAAAACTACTCTACAACTTAACACAAATACTTACCTCAGATTGAGTTTTGGGTAATTATGTCAACAGATTAATCTCCTTGTCAAAGTGTTAAGTGAGAGTTGCTGTGGGTTCCTTGATTACACACACACACACACACACTCTCTCCTCTCTCTCTCTCTCTCTCCTCTCTCTCTCTCTCTCTCTCCTCTCCTAGACTACCACACACATACACACACACACACACACACACCACACACACACACACACACAACACACACACACTCTCTCTCTCTCTCTCTCTCTCTCCTAGACTACACATATTCGTCTCTCTTCCCTCCTAGACTCTCTCTCTCTCTCTCTCTCTCTCTCTCTCTCTCTCTCTCTCTCTCTCTCCTCTCTCTCTCTCTCTCTCTGACTGGGATGACACGTTAACATTTTGATATCACCTTGTCCAAACCTTCGATATTTATTAACAATTAATGAAATCTCACACACGTGCCACCCCACAGAAACGGAGAAGAGGAAGAAGTGGAAAAGAAAAAGGAGGAGATGATGAAAGATACTATTAGGAACTGTAGAAGGCTTTTTCCTCCTCACACTCTGGTCAGAAATTATGTATCACGAGGGGTACAGTAGCATACAGTAAACGGATGTGGACAATATCTTATCTATACTTACCGTCTACCCACTCCAGAACTCTCGACGTGGTTGTAATGAGTCTTGGCCCTCTGAGTCATGACGTTTGACTTTGTTACATCATGTGTGTTTGGAAAAAGGTACTCTCCCTCGCCTGTAAACACAACCTATGCTATATGATAGACTTCACGTGTGCACCAACCCAGCAAATGTACATAACACTAATTGTTGTTATGAAAACTGGTAATTAAGCTGCCAATTAATTACCAATTATGTGTTGGTGTTTATCTCCCTTGTACTGCTTAGTGAGAGTATTTCAAAGGCATCGTTTTAGGAGTGTTGCTTTGTGTTGTTTCCTGGTGAGTGTTGCCCCCTGCAGTGTTACTTTCTGGCGGTGTTTACGAGTGTTGTTTTGTAGAGTAGGTCTGAGGTGTTGCTTACAAATGATGCTTTGGGAGTGATATGGCAGACAAGTACTAACCATGAGTACCCAACCAACCAAACAGCCAACTCAGCCAACCAAACAACCAAACCACAGCCAACCAACCAATCAACCAGCCAACCACCCAAACAACAGCCAACCAACCAACCAACAAACCAGTCAACCACCCGCCCACCCAACCAACCGCCAACCCACCCAACCCATCCAACCACACTCACCCACCATCACTCTCTGACATACATACAAACCCATGTTAGCACCATCCACCACCCCTCACCCTGGCTAGACTGACCTGCCGTGGAATGGTATAGGATCTGCATGACAAGAGGCTGAGCGAGGAGAGGAGAACAGATAGATGAAACGAGATAGACCCTGAGAGATAGATTGATACTAACACGATAGGCAACATACAAACATACATTACAACTGAACAAATATACACACACACACACAGATACTAAAACAATGATAGATATACACAGGGAGGCAAACTTATCCACACGAATATATCACAAGAATATGAAGGAATAATAGATGAATCCTAAAAGATCTCTGATGTGTTACTGAAGAAACAACACAACAAGTGCAAAGTGAGGAATACATGATCTATAGACTACTACTCCCAGCTATACCCTCGAGGTTTGCAACTTATAATATTATTTTGTGATTGGTAAGAGGAAAGCTGCCAAGAAAATTGTATTTACCATAACGCAATAATACAACATACAGTATACTCTAACTTTCTCTAACTTTTCTATAACTTTTTCTCCCGTCCGAGATTCAGAATCGGTGTGTGTTTGTGTGTGTGTGTGTAGAATTAGAGTGGCCTGAGGCGATACTAGTCTCGGGCCGACCCAACAACCGGATAGCAGACTAATTGCTTCCTCAACGGACGTAACAGAGTTAGGAGGAGTGCGTTAGCTGCGGCGTCAGTGTTTATATAGGTAGAACGCGGGCGTAAATGTCGTATAGGCCTACAAGAGGGAAAAAATTTACGCTTTATAAAAAAAATAGTACAGGGTGCAAACTTTTCCCAACTCACACTCACTCTAACACTCCTCAGGAATCAGAGAGTATCGATATATACCCTGTTTCCTTCTGATATCCTTCTCGTTCTCAGAGAGGCCCCATGTGTCGCTGGATTCAATCAAGGTCCATAGGCTAGAAGAATCGATAAGGTTGCAATACTCTATAATACGTTAAATGATAATAAACGTACAGAACCATATATAAGCTGTTTTCATAATTATGACGTATATCTTTCTGTAGCCTCCTGCCATTTTAGGTAATGTCTTTTTCCTTTCCCTCTTATCTCTATTTATCTAATTTTTTTATATATTATTAATCTTTTACAATTGCAGCATTATGACAGGAGTGACTCCCTGCTGGCCTCAATTGTTTTATTTTCTTTCCATCGTCGAGCATCTGGTAACACACACAGGCGAACAACACATGCGCGCGCTCCTTCCTTCCTGTGCTGGAACAAGATATTAGTGTGTGTGGTGGGGGGGGAGGGGGGGCAATACTGTATGTAGGCTAACCCCTGTCAGCTTAATGGAAGGCTACTGAATTTTCCAAACTCTGCTAAGAACAGCACTATACCTCAGGATAAGAGACGAGGATTTCTTTTGTGGTAAAGTTTGGATATATTAAGTGACCATTATTTATATCCACCAAAGCAGAATAATGTAGCTTTATTTTTTTTTTAAATTCAAGGTATGGGCTGAAGATGGTGTTTATGCATCAGGGTTTTGTTTTATATAGATGATTAATGTTTTATCAAAATTATCACTTAAACTGATGGGGTCAAGGGTTTGTGTGGAGAGAGAGAGAGAGAGTGAGAGAGAGAGAGAGAGAGAGAGAGAGAGAGGAGAGAGAGAGAGAGTGAGAAGAGAGAGAGAGAGAGAGAGCACAACAACAATGAAGTGAAATATCAAGATACAATGAAGTGATGGAGGGACGACGGCAACATACACGACATCAACAATAATTGTAAATACATTCATGCATAGATTAACACACACGTGTATAGAGTCAGACACAAAAGTAGTGTCCGGTGTCATAAGAGGTCAACACTAAATTGGTTTTTGGTGTTGGCTTGGTTGGTGGCCCTGACCCGGATAAAATTGTTCTTTGGACGCTGTCGACACTGGAAACACGACAACAAAACTGACGCGACAACACAAGGCCACACTCAGGACACTCTTACACCATACACAGCATATATACCCAGCATGCACAAGTTTCCCTGGATGGGTCGGACAATTTTGGACGGATGTAATTATTATCTGCGTTAATCAAGGGTTGGTTGGCCATCTTAATAATATTAGAGGAAGTTAATCTTGACCCCCCAGTAGCAGCAAATTCACCTTGGGAGTTCACTGTCAAGCTTCTTCCTGGGTTGGTACAAGTTCCTTCATTACTCGTGTCTGCTGGAGTTATACTGTATATACACACATACACACTCTTGGTTTACACACATATATGCACACTCCAGGTTTACACACATACATGCACACTCTTGGTTTACACACACACACTCTTGGTCTACACACACACACACACACTCTTGCTTTACACACATGCATGTACCCTCTTGGTCTACACATACACACTCTTGGCTTACACACATACACACTCTTGGCTTACACACATACACACTCTTGGTCTCTACACACATGCACACTTTTGGTCTCTACACACATACACACTAATGGTATTAACACTTACAGCTTCAACAATTACAAACAAGGCGTCTTTTACATAATGGTGTAATATTTCGGTTTCAAGTAGGTACTGCTTTATTATCCATATTTAAATGATCTTCACATAATCTACATCACTCATTTATTTCAGGATGCTTTATTTTGTGCACTTTTTATATATTAAAGCTGTGCATTCTTTCTTCAATTATTCATTCAGTTTTGTATGCATGTGTGAATATATTACAATCATGTGTGACTGAGGCAGAGAACCAAGTCTAGTACGTACAGTCACAAGCACTAATAAGAATACAGCTCCTGTTTTGTTGGAAGCTTTTGAACAGTCCAATTCACCAACGAATGAATTCCAATGGAGATCTTATTGAGCGTTTATTTACCGTCTCTAAGTTTGGAAACACACCTGCATACTTATTAACTTATTAGTGCTCGTGACTGTACAACTAAAATGTCAGCTATCATAATGGTGGCCCTTCCTTACGTAAACCAGTCAAGTCTCTGATATATTTATTAAGGAGAAATAGGGTATCGGTACTGTAATTATTTCTCTTTATTGTATCATCCAGCCAGATTATCAGAACAAAAGGATGGCGAAACAATAGTATTTCTTTATAATTATGCACATGTAAGCAATTGTATGATTGTTAATTACATGACAATAGAGACAGTTGGTGCCTTCGTGAAATGTGTATGACTTCACTTCACCTCACCTCACTTTTCCTCAGATTCCCCAAATATTCACCTTATCCCACTTTGCTTTTACCTCACATTACCTCACTTCACCTTACTTCACCTAATCTCATATTACCTCAGATTCTTTCACCTCACCTCACTTCACGTAATCCTACCTCACCTCACCCGCTTCACTTAATCCCACCTCACCTCACCTCACCTCACCTCACCTCGCTTCACCTTATTTCGCCTCACGTAAAATGGCCAGAAACTAGTGTGCGATAAAATAGATGATGTAATTAGCAGAGGAACCAACCCTGAATATGGAACACTGGAATCCGAGGAAGGAAGGAAGGAAGGAAAAATAAAAAATAAAACGAAGACAATGGAAGGGTTTGTTGTTGAAAGTGGGAATTGGAAGTAGTTGTGGGTGTGTGTACAGTCAAGTTCAATTATTATTCTTACCTATACCCGACTCATTGAAACCCACGGAGTAAAAAATAAAATAAACTTGAGTGAAATAAAACGGGTAAATATGACGACTGTAAAAGAAAGGAAGGAAGGAAGGAAGGAATAAAGGAAGGATGTCATGGTGTGTGGGCAGTAAGGAAAGGGTAACAATTGGCTTGTTTGGGGTCAGATGTGAAATACAATAAAAGTGTTTGTTATAGAGATACGTATACACAGGGATACATGGAGATAGGTGTTGGGAAGGGAAAGATAAAGGGAAGGAAGGGTTAGATGGGGGAAGGATAAGGGTTACAGAAGGGACTGATGGGGATATGG
>JAWZYT010000787.1:2080000-2082500 GCA_034508575.1 Petrolisthes manimaculis | reverse complement strand
AGTAAATACAGTTATTTTAGTCTTTCTACAATTTATATCTAACTTCCACCTATCACAGTATGTTTCCATAGCTTTAAGTGCATTGATAATACCTTTTTCATCTTCAGCCAAAATAATAGTGTCGTCTGCATACATCAGAACGAGAACTTTGAGCATAGTGTCAATCCATTCATCACCTATTTTAACAAAATCACAGTTGTTGTCAAGTAAATGATCTTCAATATCATTTACGAACAAAGAAAATAACATTGGTGATAGGTTTTCTCCCTGCCTTACCCCACTATAGCTTACAAAATAATCTGAATACTCCTGGTTACACAAAACACATGACTTAATATTATTGTACATATTCTTGACAACTCTCATAACCTTACCATCAACTCCTACATTTAGTAATTTGTACCACAAACCATCCCGCCAGACAAGATCAAAAGCTTTCCTATAATCTATATACAAACAAAACAATTTCTTCTTCCTGTTCAAAAACAAATCAATCAAACTCTTTATTACAAACACATGGTCTATAGTGGAATATCCTTGTCTAAAGCCTGCCTGGATTTCTTTAATAACTTGGTTTTCTTCACAAAAATCAGTCAATCTTACATTTAACAGGGTAGTAAATAACTTTCCTAAACAACTTAAGAGTGTGATGCCTCTGTAATTATTCACATCGTTAATTTTTCCAACATTCTTATAGCTACGTACAATGACTCCAACTAACCAGTCATCTGGTATGTCTCCTGTGTCTAAAACCTTATTAAATAATTTAACATACAGAGGACACATCACCTCCTTTGTGCTCTTAATATATTCATTTATAATATTATCAACGCCACTGGCTTTATTATTCTTAAGCTTACTAATGCACCTTAGCACTTCATCTTCAGTTACATTTTTATTTAATGGGGCATTACATTGGAGGTCAATATTTATTTTTAGGTGTTCATTACCATGTTCTGTTTCACCTAGTCGCTTAAAATGATCCTTAACTCCTAAAGGCCGGTTGACGTGATAGACCGTCTACAACAGTCTACAACAGTATTAAAAACAGTAGTTGCCTTACCAATCCTTAAATCATCATCTACTCTCCCGTTAAATATACACACCATATTATTCTTGCACATATCCAACAACTTTTTGCCATAACTATTCATATTACTTGTGTCACATGAATACCTCTCTATAGGAATGTTATGCTTCATCAAATTACTTATCATGTCCAATATAATTGTTGACTGGTCATCATTTAGAACATAATCACTTACATGGTCAATGTCAGGAATAACATTCGTGTGTGCATTAAAGTCACCACATAATACATGATAATAGTCATCAACATAATAATCCAACAACAAATTATCCAATGATTCCAAAAGCTCTACACTTGAATATCTAGAATTACTTGGTGGGATGTAAACAGACGTAATAATCACATGTTTTTCTAACCCTAGACGAGCCTTATCAAGAATAAGTGATAGGTATGAATCCGAAGTCCCACGTATAAGTTTCAACCAATTCTTCAATTCACTTTTAGCAGCAATCATAATTCCACCTGATCTTTGTAAGCCGCTTTTGCTTCTTACACGATAGAAAATTTCGAAGTCAATGGTATCGAACGAGTCCTTCACATTCTGCATATCAATTTCATCACATTTTATTTCACTAAAACACAGTAAATCATGGCTTTTACACAAATCAACAAACTCTGGAACTTTTAATTTGCTCTTAAGACCACAAACATTTAACGATAGAATAGAAATTCCTTTAACTATCACTGACACATTTCCCTCGCTACCACTAACTCCTGTCTTACCTCGGGGAACAGTATGTTTTGGTGAGCAAGGTTGTGCTCCATGCTTGTACTACACATTATTTTCCCACACGATATGGTCCATATGCAGTCGTTTCCAGTCCGGTGTCACGATACCTACTTTACTCAATTCGTCTGGAGTGTTGATCTCTATGGCACGGTTCGGTTCGTCAGTCAGCCAGGCCAGAATCTTGCCGTTCCTTGTCGTAACATTCTTTACACTAACTTGTTCTTTCACCATTCGTCTCATAGCAGATCGGAGAGGCGTCAGGTCTTCATTGACAAACACCCGAATGTCTTTTTTCTTCAGTTCACCTTTTTTACGTAGAATTGCATTTCTCTTCTTTCTTCTACATAATCGCACAATGACAGGGCGTTCACGGTCTTGAGGCTTCCCTAATCGGTGAACCACTGATATGTCATCGGCTTGTATAGATTGACACCCATATTCGAAGCAAGCTCTACCACTTTCTCTTCTAGTGCTTCCTCACTCTCTTCACTTTCCTCTTCAATTCCATAAATGCGTAGGTTATCACTTCTTTGATATTGCTCCAACCTGTCGCACTCGTACTTCATTAGCAAGGCTTGCCGTTGTAACGAAAAGCTAACAGCTGCTTGACTTTTCACTACTTCGGTTATCCTGTCCATGACTGTTGTCATGGCGGCGGTCACTGAGACAGTAATTACCTT
>JAWZYT010000787.1:2035000-2077500 GCA_034508575.1 Petrolisthes manimaculis | reverse complement strand
GGGATGGAGGAGAGGGAGGTGGGGAGGAGATGAGGTTGAGAGAAGAGTGGAGGGATGGAGGAGAGGTGGGGAGTGAAGGAGGGAAATAGAGAAAGTGAGGAGGGGAGGGAAGGAGGGGAAGTGAGGAGAGGAGGTGAGGGAAAGAGGGGAGAGTGATGTGAAGAGGAGATGAGGATGAAGGGAGAGTTAGGGAAAGAGGGGAGGTGTAAGGGAAGAGAGAGAGAGAGAGAGAGAGAGAGAGAGAGAGAGAGAGAGAGAGAGAAATATTTAACTTAAGGTAGCTTCATCTAAGAGGAGTGAATAGGCTTCTACCATTAACCTCTAAAGACCGGTTGACGAGATAGATCATCATACGGTAGAAACCGGGTCACAACATATACCGTCACAGCGATTTAGAGCTATTTCGCGCCATGTAGGGCTAGTTTATCTTGTAGTTGGGCGAGAAAATACACTCACAATATCGATCCGCTACCCACTCAGTCGATTCTGGGACCCCACGATGGCTGGGCGATTTTTAAGTACCCTTGTCCGAATTTGTGCTCTAACGATCGTAAGACAATACCGTAGTGAATATATGTACGTGAGTGACACCATGATATTCCTACAAGGTTACAAATTATTATTTAGTGTATAGATCATGACACACGATATATA
This sequence comes from Petrolisthes manimaculis, assembly GCA_034508575.1. Taxonomy (NCBI): domain Eukaryota; kingdom Metazoa; phylum Arthropoda; class Malacostraca; order Decapoda; family Porcellanidae; genus Petrolisthes; species Petrolisthes manimaculis. Next base: position 2,076,846 of record JAWZYT010000787.1, on the reverse strand, counting down.
ATGGGGTAGTAATAAGAAAATAACACCACAAAACACATCTATACAGGCACAATTGATAGTAAATATACGTGTTTCCTACGGTACAAGTCGGTTTGTTTATCATTTTCTAAGTGACAGTTACAGGATGATATATTCCTACAAGTGTTCATACTATTTTTAGTGTTGAAATCATGACATACGATACATAATAGTAGTAATACGAGTGAGTTGACAAGGGACTTGGGCGGGAAACTGAACTCGCCATGCCGTAGTCACACCACACTCACGCGTACACACAGACACACCGCTGTCTCGCGCGCAAACATGGTTCACTTCAACTCGTCCTATCTCCACAACTATTCATCGACAGCCCTCCTGATGGTACCATTGGAAAGAGGAAGAGTTGAAGGTAAGGATGGAACAATTTTGAAGTCAGTACACTATATAGGTTAAGAGTGTGAGCGTTGTGAATATAGGGCAAATCGAGGAATTTTGACGCTAGCGGCAGGGTATAAATGTGGAGGCAGGGTCCACCCCTCCCGGTCTGCAGGGGTTAAGAGCCGGAGCTATTGAAGGGTTTTCCTTCATGTTCTTGTTTCTTGAGTTTTTACACGTTTTTTATAATGCTAAGGAGAAACTGTGGACAGGCACGAGCTGACCTGAGTTGGTTGAATCACATTTGTTTCGACTTCGTTCGGGTGCATGAATCTTTCGAATCTCTAGGGTTGAAGCCAAAGGATTCATACTCATTATATTACTATTTTCTGTCCTTTGGCTGACGTCAATACCCTACATGATAAGCAAAGTTTTTCGGGATAGAATACAAGGAAACTACACATTCGTAGGATCATAAGCACGATCAAATTACGATACCAGATTACAATAATATTATGACAGTCGACTTGGCGGAGCTTAACTTATCTGAAAGCGATCCAGATGTATTAATATCTCATTTCCTAGAATGAATGGTTCTGTGCTTACTCCTGTTAAAATCTTTTCCTTAGATTTCTATAAGTTCAAGGAAACCAGAGCACACCAACGTATAAAATGGGAACAGTAATACTTGTGCAGCTATGTTGAACAAATATTTTTATGCAAAAACGTAAACATTCGTTGTCGAGTATTTGCAAAAGTTTGAAATTACTTCATTAATTTTTCGGCGAAAAAATGATGTGGCTAATACTGAATTTTGTCTTCAGAATGGGAATTATAACTAAATAACCGAGGTCAGACGTGCGAATCGGCGCTCGTCTGGGCAGCCAGGGTCAACTTGTCGACCCCTCACCACCATTCATCTACCTTCATCTACCAAGTGCTGCACATCAAGAATACCAAACAACCAAAATGAGACCCAACAATCTGTCTACCAATCTACGCACCGGCTTGAAGACAATCCGTTACTCCCTGTCACCACTATACTTTCTCAAACGAGGAGCTGGCTATCCACCACCTGCCGTAATAGGTCACCTGAAAGCTATGGGCCTATTTCACAACAGAAGTCGTAAACAAGGAAGATGTCAACAGAAAAAGATCCGTGTTATCAGCAGTGCGAAAAAAACGAAAACACCCAGTGTAGTGAAACCATACAAAGTGATAGAAGTTCCCCGCCTCTGGTATGACCTCCCCTCTGTGTTCCTATCCAATGTGACTTCACTATGTAACAAATTTGACGAACTGGTGAGTACAGTGAACACAATCAGCGCCGATTTAGTCTGTGTCACGGAAGCCTGGCAAGTTATACCAGAGTTGTACACCATTGAAAACTATGATTTATTCCACTGTCTCAGAACCGAAAAACGTGGAGGTGGACTTGTGATGTTTACACACACAAAGTACACAGCCGAGCAGCTGAACGTTGAAACCCCCAGGGAACTTGAGGTCATGTGGGTAAGATTAACACCTCTATGTCACCCTCGCCACACTGCCTCCATCATTTGTGGTTTAGTGTATCACCCACCACGTGCACCCACCCATGCCCTACTCGTCGACCACATCATCAATACCTGTGACACCTTACGGGCACGTTATCAATCGTCAAAAATGGTTATATGTGGTGACTTCAACCAACTAGACACAAAGGAAATTGAAGATCAACTAAACATCACCCAGATTATCAACTTTCCTACCCACGAACAGAACACTCTAGACCTCATTATCACAGACCTAGCTGACCAGTACCCCAACCACTTCCACCCGTGGGAAAAAGTAACCATCTCTCCGTGTTCTGGGCCCCTGCCACCACCACCTCCCACCATCAAACCAACCTTACCACCAAGATATGTAGACCTACACCAGACTCTGCTATCAGACAGTTTGGACAGTGGCTGACACAGTATCCGTGGACAGAGGTACTAACTGTTAACGACGTTGATAGTAAGTGGGAGAATTATCAAACTACCATCACCCAGGCCTACCACCACTTCTTCCCTACTAAGAAGGTTAGGAATCACCCTGCTGACCTGCCTTGGATTACACCACGGATCAAGAGGCTGATGGAGCAGCGCAACAAGGCGTTTTACAACGACAGGAGGAGGTATAACATGCTGCGCAACAAGGTTATAAGAGAAATCAAAGCTGCCAAAAAGTTGTACTACCCAACAAAAAATCACCACCTCAAATCTACGAACATGAGTCAGTGGTACAAGAAACTTAAGGACCTGTGTGGGATGGGGAAAAAGTCACCCTCTATCCCCTGTGTTGACGGACATACCAACCAGGAAGCAGCTAATCTAATTAATGACCATTTCGCCAAGATCTGTCAAACCCTGCCCCGACTGGACTCTACCCAATTACCAGCTTACCTACCCTCCATCCCTCCCCCACGCGTTAATGAGCACGAGGTCTACAATAAGCTCCTAAGCTTTAAGCTCAAACGCTCCACTACCCCTATTGACCTTCCTGTTAAATTGTACCGTGAGTTTGCTGTTGAGCTTGCAATACCCCTTTGTTCAATAATCAACGCATCCCTTAGTCAGAGTAAATGCCCACAGGATTGGAAGACAGCTTATGTAACTCCAATACCAAAAGTCTCCAAACCCCAGTCACTTGATCAATTAAGACCCATTGCCATAACCCCCCTCCCAAGCCTGTTATGTGAAAGTTTTGTGTTCGACTGGGTCACAGCCAATATCTCAAATGTAATTGACCCCCAACAATTTGGAAACATGAAGTCATCATCAACCACCCACTGTCTCATAAGCCTGCTTGACTTCATATACAGTAACCTGGAAAAAAGAAAGACCTCAGTTGCCCTTACATTCATTGATTTCAGAAAGGCTTTCGATTTAGTAGACCATAACGTAATACTTAGGAAAGCTATCGATATTGGAGTGGAGCCCAGTCTAGTAGCATGGCTGGCAAACTTCGTGTGTGACAGACGTCAAGCAGTGCGTCACAAGGGTACATTGTCTACACTACAACACCTCTCATGTGGCGTGGCCCAAGGGACAAGAATCGGACCCCTAAGCTTTCTCATCCTAATCAACGACGCCTTGACAGATGCAGATTTTCGCTGGAAGTATGTTGATGATTCAACCGTTGGGACAGTCATCAACAACATGTCTCCTGACTACCATCCCTTACAACAACATCTTACCAACCTCCAGACGTGGACCAACAACAACAACGTCTCCATCAACCAAGACAAGACAGTAGTGATGCAATTTCACACTGCTATCACACCACCACCACCACCAGTGTTAACACTAGGACAGCAACATCTACAAATAGTGAACACCACCAAGTTATTAGGTGTCATGCTGGATGACAAACTTAACTGGAAAAGTCACATCAGCACCATAATCCAGTCAGCCACATACCGCCTGTTTATATTAAGGCGACTGAAGACTCTAGGGACACCGCAGAAGGAACTGGTGGGAATATATAACACCTTCATCATTCCCAAACTTACTTACGCCTGCCCATGTTGGTCTTCAGCCATTGTAGCAGTAGGAGACGGTCTGTCTCGGGAAAGGCTCACTGCGCATGCGTGTGGGCCCAACATGTCATACCGCGCCATAGTACACAAAACACACGACCTTTGTTATCATAAGACGTCTCTCCCTATGTATTTTATTATGGGAAAATGCTCCGGCAGTAATTTATTTTACAATTTCGCATTTCGTTTACTATGTCAATATTTATGTATCAAATAGCAAACTCGATATGATTTGCAAGAGATTGGCACCAAAAACAGCGCATGGAATATCCAGAGTAAGGAAAAAATGTCATAAATAAGTAGTCGCTGTACGAGGAGGGCATGATGAGCGCTGGTCCGTACCACCAGACCAGACCCTATACTGCTCTGTGTACCACATACCTTGATCACGAGAATGTGCAGTGACAAGTTAAATTTAATAAATATATATGTCTCTCTTCATCACATCATCACTGTATATGACTTAATATATGTTACCGATATCTGCGTACCACTTATTAATTACCTTGATCGCGAGAATGTGCAGTGAAGCCAGTGATAAGCTAAATTTAATAAATATATATCTCTCGCTTCATCACATCATCACTGTATATGACTTAATATATGTTACCGCTATTCTAATACAAGATATCAATACAAACTTTGTTGAATATACAGTGCATATGTTAAATTACGGTATAATTAACAAAATTACATGGCTATTTTTCTTCCTTCTCTTTGTCAATGATTTTGTTTACATGTTTAATTTCATTCTCAAGTGCACAGATATTTTACAGAACACTACATCTTTGGGTATATCAATTCCCATACCATCTATTATAGAAGCAAGTGAGCTTTTTTTAATCAACTGAGAAAAAAAAAATGTATCTGTAGGGAGATATGCATAGCTTACCTCTATTAATCATTTCAGTTCATGATTTGCTTATGCAAACAGTGTCACAATTGCTGGCCTTATTTCCTAAATATGGATATGTTCATACATTTTTTTTAGTATATGAAGTGAAAAGTTTCCTCTTCTATTACTGCCTTCAAATCGAAATCCAGTCACTGTGCAAGAGCGAGTCGGAGTCACTGCGAGTGTATCAGTGTAACAATCACTGTTTTGGGAGATAACCTTTTCAACGGCCACCCCTGTCATCCTCTTTCTTCTCTGTGTTGGTTAGAAATTTCTCCTGATTCTAATTTTCTTTTTTGTTTATGTAACGTCGCTATTTTTATCCCCCTTACTTTACTGGAGGAGGATAAAAAAACACGGCCTTTTACAATAAAAAAAAATGACACACCAGTGTATGATACTCTATCCTATACTTGATCAACCTGGTCTGGGAAAAAAAAGGACTGAGGACCGAACTTGCCTTGCGAATACCAAGAAAAAAAAATCATACAAAGGCAAGTCCAGTTCCTCGTCAGTAAACGCTGCCACCACCAGACCACAGGTTGACCACAGGAACCAAGCTATCACACACTGGGTGGGTAACGTAGCTTGAACCCCAGGCACGTGTGTAAGCAACCCAGAATTACTCTAACGGGGGTTCGATCAATGTCTTAAATCAAGTCAAAAATGCCTAAGTATGGACACAGTCTATTAGTATGTATACGGTAACGGAAAACTCCACTAATTATAATTTAATTTATTGTTCACATTCATTTTCATATAAAAAAATATATATATATTTACTCCCTAACCTTCAATCCCCCCTCCCTTAATCCTACTCCCGCTGCCCCTAGAACTGGAATAATTCCGAGTTTCGCTAGGGAACAGCACTAAACAAACAGATAATAATAAAATACACACAATTTACTTACTCCCCCCCATCAATAATAATAATAAAAAAATACATACACACATATATATATAATAGTTATATAAAAAAAATATGGCCGAAACAATTGTGATAGTCTATTTTAAATTATGCCAGCAAATCTTAAGTATTTATATTAGGGGCTACACCAGTCTTTAATTATGCCTTGCCGGAATGTGCTATATGGCTTTTCCCAGTGGAAGATGACAAGAGACTGCATTAATAATCACTATCAAATGTATAATAAATATTTACCTCAATATTAACACTTGAAGTCACTTTTGTATCAGCTGTTTTAGTAGTTACCTTTTCCCAGTGGAAGATGACAAGAGACTGACTGTGAATTCTCGCCACAATTCATTCTCGCCTCGCCCCTCCCCCAGTCCCAGCTCCTACACTGACACAAACTAGTTCCTCCTGCTACATTTTTCTATTATATTAAGTGTTCCTTCCTCCCTGGTATATTCCTTAGTTACAACTAATGATTATTTAACCTCTCTTAATACTTCAATCCATTATCTCTTATCCTCAGCCACATAGCATACAATTATTCCTAATATTGCTTACAAATATTGTTCCGCCAACGAAAACATCTCGTCCCTTTCTCGGGACTCCATCCCTCACTCAAATAATTTTCTAAGTTAGTTACCAGAAATAAATGTAGGTATTTTATGGAGTGAAGCTAGTAATTATACATTAAAAAAAACATCCTAAATAACATACATAATAAAATGGGGGTGTTACATTTATACTCATTATCCACATACCATACAGTATTTCTTTATATTTTCTGTCTCTTCTTGGCTGTCTAGCTCAAACAAAGCTTTTCCAATTATTCTGTCGTTAACTTCTTCAAAGAAGTGTAAATGTTTGCTAAATTGGCAACGCTGCTCTCTTGCCATCGTGACTCGTACGCCTGGCACCTTCAAACCTCCACGCATGCGCAGTGAGATGTTCCCGAGACAGGCCGTGTCCTACTGCTACACCGGTCTCTATGGGTTAATCACTTGGTCTGTACGTAACACAGATTATGTGTATTAGGGTTTGATATCAGTTAAAGATTCTAAGGACATCCTGTACACACACTACAAGTAGACATTTACCCGAAAATTTCAACGGGTGAAGGGAGGGGGACAGATATTGCTCATAGCTACCGTACTGATTAAGCTGAGTCAGTCCCAAAAGAGCATATAATTGTCTTCAACTAAAATATTTCTTAATAACTTCGCCTGTTAAATATAAGTATAATGTTTAAGGTAAGTTACGTAGGCCTACTACTTACATTAATCATGATTAGTTTATCTTGAGAAATTGAAATTATACAAACCAGGTTTCTTTGAAAAGTATATAATTGTATATCTTGTGTTTCCTTTCCTAGTTCACTCTTTCCATTCAATTGTAGATATTCACCGTCAGTTGGAATGAAAGGCCTACAAAATTGTGTTGTTATGGTTCAATGTACTATCGGCCCACCTCTGATGAACCTCAACCAGAATTCATCTGGTAACACTGAACCTCGTCCCCAATGTCCAGATGTATGATATCCTCTATTTATTACCTCACTTTCCTTTTACATTCTCGTAGTTATTTACTGTATATACCTTGAAGTAATATTCTATGAATACTGTGATTTATCCATCTATTCGGTCAAACTGTATTTACTGGGAAATAAGGTTATTGATGAATATTAAAGTTTCCATTTCCTATCCCCATCTTCTTCTCCCTCTCTGTCTCCCCCCTCTCAATCTCCCGTGCTACCTACCTCCCTCTCTGTCTCCCCTGCTACCTCCCTCCCTTCCCCTGCCTGTCTGTCCTTGCTCCTTTCCACCCTCGATTACTCTCTCTCTCTCTCTCTCCACCTGTGTGTGCGTGTGTGTGTGTTATTTAGTTATAATTCCCATTCTGAAGACAAAATTCAGTATTAGCCACATCATTTTTTCGCCGAAAAATTAATGAAGTAATTTCAAACTTTTGCAAATACTCGACAACGAATGTTTACGTTTTTGCATAAAAATATTTGTTCAACATAGCTGCACAAGTATTACTGTTCCCATTTTATACGTTGGTGTGCTCTGGTTTCCTTGAACTTATAGAAATCCAAGGAAAAGATTTTAACAGGAGTAAGCACAGAACCATTCATTCTTGGAAACGAGATATTAATACATCTGGATCGTTTTCAGATAAGTTAAGCTCCGCCAAGTCGACTGTCATAATATTATTGTAATCTGGTATCGTAATTTGATCGTGCTTATGATCCTACGAATGTGTAGTTTCCTTGTATTCTATCCCGAAAAACTTTGCTTATCATGTAGGGTATTGACGTCAGCCAAAGGACAGAAAATAGTAATATAATGAGTATGAATCCTTTGGCTTCAACCCTAGAGATTCGAAAGATTCATGCACCCGAACGAAGTCGAAACAAATGTGATTCAACCACCTCTGGTCAGCTCGTGCTTGTCCACAGTTTCTCCTTAGCATTATAAAAAACGTTTAAAAACTCAAGAAACAAGAACATGAAGGAAAACCCTTCAAAAGCTCCGGCTCTTAATGATTCAAGTGAAATAATAAAATATCCATATGTAAAGGTCTCAAAAATATTAATTCCGTTTTATCTGGATTTTCGTATTCATATGGTTATATTGAAATTTTGAAAATTAACCCTTTTTATTGAGGGTGAACCCCTCGGTTGAACCCCCTCTCGGTTGAAAAAATGATTCAATGTCGGTAAAAGAAAATGTATGGGAGGAAGAGAGTGAGTGAGTGAGTGAGTCAGTTGAACCTCTTTTAAGAAGTGGTCGCCCCAAGAAGAAGAACAACAAGAACAATAATTACGATAAGACCTAGAGATCTCGGCTTAGGCCGGAGCTAAAAAGTTGCATTAAAATTAGGTATAACATAGTATTTTATAAATTTAAGAAAAAAAAAAAAACTATTATGGCAGTGCCTAACACACTATATTCATACCACTGCATTTCACTACAGCTGTAATAAACTAATACCAGGTGTCCTACAGTATACGAATAAAATAAATTCATAGATTTAACATCAGTAAACACAATCCAATATGAATAACTATATTTGTGAAACAGCTTCTTTTTTCCATTAGCACTATCTTGCTGAATTAGGAATTAAATTAAATGAATGTTAGCATTATTGATATGGCGCCGCCCTATAAACAAAAACAGAGAGAAATAAAATAAATTCGACACTGTTATTTGAAAATATTAATGGACAAGGCTAAAAAAATTCCAACCTGTCGTTTGACTGGAATGATGGAAAGTATAAGGTCTAAGAGAAATGTGGAGTACATGCTCCAATCTAATATATAAAACACTCCGTCTGTCTGTCTTTCAGTCTGTATATATATATATATATTACAATGATTAACCCCTTTTTATTCACCACCACCTGAAAAGTGGGGGTCAAAATTTTCAAGTTTCAACTTTCATTTAGGCAAAAAAAATTCTTGCAGAAAGTAGAGCTTGAATTTACATATCAGGAACTGAAAACGGGAGCCTCTTAGGTGACCAAATTTGGGTATGACAAGAGCGTCTAAGTCAGAAATAACATAAATAAAATTATTATCCCATGAAATATTATCAAAGAAAACCTCTTACGATTACAGGAAACGTCATACGATCTCTCTCTCTCTCTCTTCTATACACACACACACACACTCTCTCTCTCTCTCTCTTCTACACACACACACACACACTCTCTCTCTCTCTCTCTCTCTCTCTCTCTCTCTCTCTCTCTCTCTCTCATCCACACACACACACATAGATAGAGAGATAGAGATAGATAGAGAGATAGATAGATATATTGATAGATAAATAGATAGATAGAGAGAGAGAGAGATAGATAGAGAGATATATAGATAGATAGAGATAGATAGATAGAGATATAGATATAGATAGAGAGATAGATATAGATGGATAGATAGATATAGATAGAAAGATAGATATAGATAGAGAGAGAGATATAGATATATATAGATAGAGAGATAGAGAATAGATAGATAGAGATAGATAGAGAGATAGAGAGATAGAGAGATAGATAGACAGATAGAGATAGAGAGATAGATATAGAAGAGAGATAGATATAGATAGAGAGATAGATATAGATAGACAGATAGATATAGATAGATATAAATAGATAGATATAGATAGATATAAATAGATAGATTACATATAGATATAAATAGATATAGATAGATAGATATAGATAGATTGATAGATAGATCCCCGGACAACGTCGGGTATCCCTGCTAGGGATAAATAAACCCGTTTATTTCATGATCCATCAGACTCAAATATCACTAAGTAATATAAGTCAGACATAAATAGATATCTTTAATAAACCACTAGATACAAGGAAGAAGTTAAGAAACGTTACTCATAGATAAAAGCAATAAATACGAGAGAAATTCGAATTCAATACGTGGTAAAACAATTGGAGTATGAGAGTGATTAGTAGAGAAGAAAGTATGAGTAAGTAGAAAAGGGAAGGGAAAACGACAGATAGAGAGAATTAGAGGATAAGTTGAGGGAATGAGAGAGAGGAATTGAGGAAGGAAGGGAACAAGAGAGACAGATGAGGATGGATGGCGCATGTTTGGTAGAGAAGGGATGGAACGAGCAATGAAGAGAAAGAGTGGGAGAGAGAACAGTGGCGAGAAAAAGGGGGGTGGGAGGGAGCAGTGGAGAGAAAGAGGGGGGAGAGAGGGGGCAGTGGAGAGAAAAAGTGAGGAGGGGGGAGAGAGGGGGCAGTGGAGAGAAAAAGTGAGGAGGGGGGAGAGAGGGGGCAGTGGAGAGAAAAAGTGAGGAGGGGGGAGAGAGGGGGCAATGGAGAGAAAAAGTGAGGAGGGGGAAGAGAGGGGGCAATGGAGAGAAAAAGTGAGGAGGGGGGAGAGAGGGGGCAGTGGAGAGAAAAAGTGAGGAGGGGGGAGAGAGGGGGCAGTGGAGAGAAAAAGTGAGGAGGGGGGAGAGAGGGGGCAGTGGAGAGAAAAAGTGAGGAGGGGGGAGAGAGGGGGCAGTGGAGAGAAAAAGTGAGGAGGGGGGAGAGAGGGGGCAGTGGAGAGAAAAAGTGAGGAGGGGGGAGAGAGGGGGCAGTGGAGAGAAAAAGTGAGGAGGGGGGAGAGAGGGGGCAGTGGAGAGAAAAAGTGAGGAGGGGGGAGAGAGGGGGCAGTGGAGAGAAAAAGTGAGGAGGGGGGAGAGAGGGGGCAATGGAGAGAAAAAGTGAGGAGGGGGGAGAGATGATGGAAAAGGAGCTATAGAATGGAAAGAAAGATTAAGGAGGACTAGTTCTCTTAAGGACCATGTGTTCGTGTATAAATATGGAGGCTTCTGATTCCACCTAACCATGCCACGGAACAAGCTCCTTCCTTATAGGTGGTGTTTCGTGGCAATATTTGAAGGACTCATTTACCTCCAATTTTCTGACTACAACACAGGGTCTCTTAATCTTTAATACAGAAAAGTGACATAAAAGTAAATAGTTTGACAGAATGAAGAGATAAATTACACTAATCATAGAATAGCTACAGATATATATCGCCTAATTCATGTGAAGAGAAAGTGAAGACGGGGAACAGAAGGATATCGTACATCTGGACATACGAGTCAGTGTTACCAGATGAATCGTGGTGATCCCATATGAGGGGTGGGTGAGAATACTTGTGGCCGATAGTACAGTATATATCGCTTTCTTTGGTAGCGGGGTTGAATGAGAAAATGTAATGTTATAGTATAAACTGTTACAAAAGACCACAATATGCACAATGTTATAATTGTCATACAAGTTAAGAAAGTCTCTGTAACAATTACTGTATGGAGCTCTCACCACAACAAATTTCTCATTGTATATATAATGCAATAAGACAATAAAGTATAATTATATTATCTTATCTTATCTATCTTAACTATATTTGCACCTTGATGACGTAGCCAGAAAGAATAAGAATATAAAGTCAATTTAACACATCAGTCTTGATTTTACACTTGTCCTATTTGAAGGGGGAAAACTGGGTAATTTTATAGAATAATGAAACTTGGTGTGTTTGTGTATAGCACTATAGTGATTGTCCACAACTAATGTCAAGAGGTTCTCTCAAGTTTTGTTTTTATATATATATATATATATATATATATATATATATATATATATATATATATATATATATATATATATATATATATATATATATATATATATATATATATATATATATATATATATATATATACAACTCGAGTAAATTTATACAGATCGGTTGATTTTGGACTGAAAATAATTTTCTTTACACTGAAATGTAAATAGAATGTTTCTCTACAAATGCAAGTGAGGATATTCATAAATTTAAATAAATAACTATGTGAAAGATGTTGTTTGGTAAAGTAAGTCAAAACTTCAAATGCCTGTAACTCGAAAGTAACTTTTTTTAACTTCAAATTTCCACAGATTAGTTAGTTACTGACCAATTTCAAATATGCTTGCAGTGATGGATAGAACATTGAAAAAATTGTATTTCCAAATTAGATTTTTTTCTAAGTAAAATAGATTGGGCGCAAGGGAGCGACAAAAGGAAAAAATGTGTGAAAATTATAACAATTATAAAAAATTGAGAGAACATGTTGCCATTAGTTGTGGACAATCACTATAGTACTATAGACAAACACACCAAGTTTCATGATGATTAGATTATTCTGTTATATTGGCCACTTGTTCCCCTTAAAGTTAGCCTAGTGGTCCGTAATATTAGCAGGTGTAATGAATAACGGCCTGAAATATTTATAAACACACTGAGTGAAATATTTACCTGAAGAAAAAAATATTCTATTGCAAAAATGGAAAGCATGCAACACTCGTCAAGTTAATCAGTATTATCATGAAAGATTCATTGATGTTTACATTATTTAATGTAAACGTAAAGTTGTCTTTTAAAACATAATCTAGATCCAGATCCTTATGCCATCGGACAGGTTTTCAGAGTATGGGATAGGAGATAGGAGACGAGACATGTGAAGGAGAGAGAGGGAGTTTGTTTGTGGTGGAAAGGGGGATTTATGTTACGTGGACAGCAGAAGGGGGAACAGGTGTGCGAGACAAGTGTAGGGGATAATATATAAAATTGAACAAAGGCTGGAAGATCGATGTCAAACGTTGTCGTATTCACAAATGGTAATAGAATATGACTCCAAAGTTTCTCTTTTTATATCTCATTATTGTTTACGTATTTACTTTATCAGGAAATACAATTTTTTGTTACTTTTGAGTGCATGCTCTTGAGGAAGGTCAGTTCTTGCAGATTAATAGTGGATGTATTAATGGATTACTCTAGACTAGGCCGGGAAGCAAATAGACCACGAAGTAAAAGGCTACACATGCCTCCAAAAATGTCGAGACACTACCTGCTAGACTCTAGCAGGTAATGTCTCGATTTTTTTGGAGGCAACTGTACCTCAATTTCCAGTTGGGGACTTTTATTTTCAGTTATTTATTTATAAATTTAATTTACTTATTTAGTTTATTGAGGATGATGTGGATGTCAGGCTAGAAACCCACTTATTATTCACATTAAGATGCCTGGATACACTACGTTTGAAGGAGTTGACCATTTGTATATTATTATAGACTGAGAGTACAGGTTAATTGTTGCATTAGGCTAGGGAGTTGGACAGAAAAGGGGTTAGACTGAGTAACTCGACAAGAGTTGTATGCCTTCAAATGAGAGTTCAGAAATGCTATGTCCACTGTAATAGCAATAGAAGAAGAATATATAATACAAATTAGTAAATGTTCACATTAATAACAAAGGAAAAATATAAAATACAAGGTACTAATTTTCCATATTAATACCGATAGAAGAATTAATGTAAGTACAAATTAATGAATAAATTAAAAAAAACTTCAAAAGTAAGTGGTATTATAAATTATGTTAAATTTTATTAATTATGTAATGTTGGTAATGTGTGGAGGATTTAATGAGGCTAGCAAGGAGGAAGGCGAAACCAGGGTTAGAACACGGATGAAGAAAAGAGTTAAAATGTGAAAGATAAAATTATTACACGAGGTAATGAGAGAACACACGAGGAAATAAGTATAAATATCTAGTGTTTATACGGTATATATATGGTTGGAATTCTGCCACGATTGCCACCAATATATCACCCTCATTTCACCCTTATAGAATTAATGCTTCAGGTCACTGTTTTTTTTTTATGCGTAAAAATTTGTCTGACATTATTTCTCTCCTTTCTTTTCTATACTTTCCCTCTGTCCATAGCTACCCTCTCTCCCTCGCTCCTCCCTCCCTTCCTATTCCACATTGCCCCTACCCCCTTTTCCTTTGGTTCCCAGAATCTCCCTCTCCTCCCTTCACACAAAAGCGAGAGAGGGGAGGGACACACAGGTGTTCAACTTGGAGACCAAACAGATGATGTGTCACCTTTGTATTTGTAGTTGTGGCTGCCACTACATATATGTGGTTGTAGTTGTGGCTGCCATGACATATTATTTGTATAGTGAATCATACAGCTAGTATACGTCTGAAGGCAGGAGAGGAGGAAGGAAGTACAGTACACATAGCTGAAGGCAGGAGCGAAGGATGTGAAATACAGACAGTAATTAGTTGTGTGTTGATTATAGTTACATTACTATAGTTACACAGAGACTATAAAGTACTTATATTGTATTATGGAAAAAAGAGTGTTTGTGTTTTGATTATAGTTGCATTACTGTTTTTAATGTGTCCGCAACTGTGTGTATTAAATCTACTCTTTCAATAATTTCCAGGATAGATAATAATAATATACATAGAGTATAGTGCTGCAACCACCACCACCACCATTAAAAAAAATTAATAATAATGAAAATAAAGAAAAAAAAATAATAAACACCACCAACACCACCACCACCACCATTGAAAATAATAATAATAATAATAATAATAATAATAATAATAATAATAATAAAATAAAGAAAACAATAATAACATAAAACCATTGAAGTGGTGGTTTGATTGCAAGGTGAATATTGCTGCTCCACTCACTCATTGCACGTGAAGCCTTCAATACCCAACCTACTGTACCTCACCTTGCAAGAAGCCTGTACCTGACCTTGCAAGAAGCCTGTACCTACCTCACCTTGCAAGAAGCCTGTACCTACCTCACCTTGCAAGAAGCCTGTACCTCACCTTGCAAGAAGCCTGTACCTACCTCACCTTGCAAGAAGCCTGTACCTCACCTTGCAAGAAGCCTGTACCTACCTCACCTTGCAAGAAGCCTGTACCTACCTCACCTTGCAAGAAGCCTGTACCTCACCTTGCAAGAAGCCTGTACCTACCTCACCTTGCAAGAAGCCTGTACCTCACCTTGCAAGAAGCCTGTACCTACCTCACCTTGCAAGAAGCCTGTACCTCACCTTGCAAGAAGCAGCAAACACTTATGCATCCAGGAATAATTGCATCCTTTTTCCGCCGAAAGTGGTTGACTATTACTCTACTTATCTTTGGGTCAGTTCTTTACTCTTAAGGTCAGGTTTTTTTTAACACATAAGGTCAGTTATTTTCCATTAGGTCAGTTTATTTTACTCATAAGAAAAGATTAGTTTTTTTAATCATCAGAAAAGATTAGTTTTTTAACTCATAAGAAAATATTAGTTTTTTTTACTCATAATGTCATGGTTTTTTACTCGTACGGACAGGGTTTTTTTTACTCATAAGAAAATATTAGGTTTTTTTACTCATAAGATCATGCAGTTTTGAGTTAAGGGGGTGTGGGAGCAGGGGACAGGCTTGGGGGGTGCGGGAATAGGGGGACAGGGTATTTTTACAGTAAACCTGGGTTCAGTAAAACGTATATATTAGTATGTTTTACCACTAATTAGGACCATTCTAAGACTATTTTCTTCAATGGTGTTTCTCTCGGAAATGCCCCGTTTTCGAGATATGCCCAGTTTTCATACCCCATACAAACTTGGGGGAGAGCCTGGGAATACGGGGTTTTGGGTGGGAGAAAACACGCTGTACACTATGGCGTTGCCTTTATAATACACTTCTTAACTTTGTTTCTCTTAGAAATGAATCGTTTTCGAGATATGCCCCCGTTTTCATACCCCATACAAATTTGGGGGAGAGCCTGCGAATACGGGGTTTTGGGTGGGGGAAAACACTATCAGTGTTGCAAATGTTGTAATATTCACGCCACTTGTGGCTGTATTGGCTATATTTTGTTTTGGGAATACTGTGTTTGAGCGTCCTGTATCCATCTACGTTCCTGGATATTTACCCGGTAACTACTTCTATTTGTTATACCGGTTTTATGCCCAGGTTAGGCCCGGTAGTTAGCCCAGGTTAGGTCCCGGTAGTCTGTCGTGGTCTAGGTTAGGTTAGGTCAGGTCAGGTTAGGTAATACTAATTCCCAAAATAACCATTTGATTTGAATATCTAGCCCAACCCAAGCCAACATGTGTTGTAACGCTGCTGTTTGGGCTATAATTGTATTTTATTGTATCGGTCTCGAAAACTTTGTTATTTCGCTTTTATTTCCGGTTTCAAGTGTTTATTTAAGACAATTACATATTATAAAGGCAACGCCATAGTGTACAGCATGTTTTCTCCCACCCAAAACCCTGGATTCCCAGGCTCTCCCCCAAGTTTGTATGGGGTATGAAAACTGGGCATATCTCGAAAACGGGGCATTTCCGAGAGAAACGCCATTGAAGAAAATAGTCTTAGAATGGTCCTAATTAGTGGTAAAACATACTAATATATACGTTTTACTGAACCCAGGTTTACTGTAAATTTACCCAGGATTTGGGGGGGGGCGAGGGTTGAAAGCCTCATGTCCCCTATTCCTGCACCCCCTTAACCCCCACCCCCAAGCCTGTCCCCCTACTCCTGCAACCCCCCAAACTCCCCCAAGCCTGTCCCCTACTCCCGCACCCCCTTAAGAACCACAGCGTGAAGTGAGTTTGGCGAAATATGACATCTCTGTGTTTCCTTATTCAGTTGTAATAAGTGAATGGACAGAACTTACTCCAGCATTAGTATCCACTATAAAGTTATAACGCTATGGCTATGATTGTAAACAAATATAATGGTAAAGTCATGGTCTAATGTACTGCAACACCTTCCAATGAGATGGCTTCGAAAAATGATCCGAAACTATAGCTGTTGGCGTGTGCAATTTTGGTTCATAAAAATAACTCAAATAGCTCGCTTTTATTCACCAGGTTGCAGTACATTAGACCATGACTTTACCATGCACGTTTCACCAACCTTACTGGATGTATAATAATAGTTATGATGATGATGATGAATATTATGTTTTTTCAGGCTTTGTTGTGTGTACCAGTTGCAGAATGTCATTATATATCCAAATATGATACAAGAAAAATATCCAGACTTCACCAAATTCGTGGATAAAGTTAAATTTTACGAAGTCCATTCCTATTTAGGCCTATCTAAGAGTAATGAACTGGAAGGAAATACAAGTGGCATGACAACAGGTAAGAATAACAAGTGAAAATGGCAAACAAATATATTAGATTGTTAGATGTGCTGTGAACACTAGAATATAGGTGAACACAACACAACACAACTATGTAGCTGATAATTTATACGTGCACCTAATAATATATATATATATATATATATATATATATATATATATATATATATATATATATATATATATATATATATATATATATATATATATATATATATATATATATATATATATATATATATATATATTTCTAACGCAGCAGAAGGCGCAGCAGAAGGAAGAAGGTCAGTGTTTGAGGACGCCTTCTTGGCCCCACACCTACAGTGGTACCGCAGAGCTGCCTCTTGGATCACACCCTGGACACCCACTGTCAGGTACGTACAGTAGGTGGAGGGGAGGAGGGAAGGGAGGAAAGAGGGAAGGAATTGGAGTAGCGGAAAGGGAAGCAAGAGGAAACATTGGTAAAAGGAGGTAACCGGGAGTCTAAGTCTAGGGAAAATTATATATTATTAAACACAATTAAATACACGTCCAAAGAACATTCACCTCACTATCTATTCACATTGTCCTTCGTCCTACAGCGTCGAGGTTTTTGTTCTGTCATCCTCAGATCAATATGTGTGTCTCTATTCAATGTACTGCATGTTGGCCGTCACTGTCAGTTTTATGTTGTGATCTTTGCAGAGAATATATTGCAACAGACTCGAGTAATCTGCAATACTGACTTTTGCAATTAACACTAGTCGTTGCTCTTCATTTTTCTCACTTCATTGTTGTCTCACTTTTCGATCACCTTTCTCTGGCGCTGTATTACTTTGCTGTTGGGGCGCCTAATATCGATCAATCAATCACTCCATCACGTTTCCTGCATGACGTAATATACTTTGGAGGAATACAATAGTCTCACACAATTATGATTTCAAGTGTGTGCGTCTGTGTGTGAGTACAAAATATAGGTGTGCTCTGAGATGCAAATATATATATATATTTATTTATTTGGAATGTAACATTACACTTGGATTTCCATAACACAAGATAACTAAAAGTGACGAAAGTTGGCCAGCTTATTTTATCATTAGATGATTCCAATACCCAACCCAACCCAACCCAACCCAACCTAACCCAACCCAACCCAACCCAACCCAACCTAACCCAACCCAACCTAACCCAACCTAACACAACCCAACCTAACACAACCCAACCCAACCCAACCTAACCTGACCTAACCTAACCCAACCCAACCTAACCTAACCTAACCCAACCTAACCTAACCCAACCCAACCCAACCCAACCCAACCTAACCTAACCTAACCTAACCTAACCTAACCTAACCTAACCCAACCCAACCCAACCTAACCCAACCCAACCCAACCCAACCTAACCTAACCTAACCTAACCATGGGTGGATACAGTATACAGTTAATAATAATGGTACTGTACCCGTTGCCTCAGGTTCAGATCAGGAGAGAATGTGCCTACAGTGGTGGTATATGTGACGGGCGTCCAGGCAGTCAATGGATGGTACATCAATCATATGAAAGACATTGTTGATGGCAAGTGTCCCCTACCCTGTAAAGTCACCAAAGATCTCACTCAGGTGTGTGTGTGTGTGTGTGTGTGTGTGTGTGTCTACAGTCACCAATCAAATATCTGTCAGGTGTGTGTGTGTGTGTGTGTGTACAGTCACCAATCAAAGCTCTGTCTCAGGTGTGTGTGTGTGTGTATGTGTGTGTGTGTGTGTGTGTGTGTGTGTGTGTGTGTGTGTGTTTTTACTGTATATTTATATAATCTCACAACAAAGTACTATGAATATTAATATACAACTATAGTTATCAGTGTTTAGTTTCATAGGATCTTTGCAGCGCAACGAAAACACAGAAATGTTACACTAAATCTTAATAATTACATAATATGCTGGTTAATGCTCACCGTAGTATCAAGGGGGTGTGGGAGTAGGGAACAGGCTTGGGGGTTGGGGGGTGCGAGAATAGGGGGACAGGCTTGGGGGGGGGGGTGCAGGAATAGGGGGACAGGCTTGGGGTGGGTAGAAAGCCTGTTCCCTTATTCCCGCACCCCCCAACCCCCCCAACCCCGAAGCCTGTCCCCTACTCCCACCCTCCCTTAAACTGTAGTGTTAGTGGTGGAATGTACTGTACAGGTGGAAGGAGACTAATAGACCCGTAGTTTAAAAACAATTGAGGGCCCATACTGGAGCTCTATGAATCCTCCAAAATAATCCAGGCCACAGGATCCTTCAGTATTTCTAATAGGGAATCTGTTGCCCGGAGTGGTTTGGAGAATTCCTGGAGCTCCAGTAAGGGCCCTCATTTTTTTTAAAACTACGGGTGTTAGTCCCTAAAATTGATGAGGATTGATTGCTTGATATTAGGAGCCACAACATGGAGGTCATATAGCACCAGAGAAAGGTGATAGAGAGGTGTGACAGCAATCAGGAAGGAAATTAAATGAAAAGAGGGACAGTTGAAGAACTTAAAGGGAGTGGCTGGGGCCTAAGGGGCGCCAAAACCCTTAGAGTATTGCCCACATCACTGCAGGCAATACACCCCTACTGGGATATTAATCACGATGTGTGTACATTTTAACCACTACATAATGACCATTTTATTTCTTTAAGGGGTGTGTGGGAGAAGGGGACAGGCTTGGGGGGGGGGGGACTGGGGGGTGCGGGAATAGGGGGACAGGCTTGGGGTGGGTAGAAAGCCTGTCCCCCTATTCCCTCACTCTCCTAACCCCCCAAAATTCCCCCAAGCCTGTTCCCCTACTCCTGCACCCCCCAAAACCCTACCAAGCCTTTCCCCCTATTCCCACACCCCCATAACTTAATGATAACGTGTATTTGTATCTTCCAGGTGAAAAAAGCCGATGCAGTGCTGATCCACATAAGGAGTTTGTCTACACCTACAGACGTCCTCAAGAAGCTGGGACCCCGTGACCCCTCCCAGCCGTGGGTTATGTTAGAGATGGAGACAGAACTGCTTGCTAACTCAGTACACCACACCAAGTACTCCACTCTCGACAACTTCTTCAACCGCACCATGTACTACAGACAAGACGCAGACATTCGCCTCCTGCACGTCACACAGGACAACTTCAACTCTCGGAAACTAGCTGTGGCGTTCATATCCCACTGCAAAGACAGCGCTGGCAGACTCACGTATGTATGGGAACTACAGAAACACATGAAGGTCCATCTATACGGAAGGTGTGGCAACTTGACATGTGGAAAGTCCCTCTATGTTGATCACAACTACCACATCGAAGACGAGAAGTGTCTAAAGATGGCGGGGAACAATTACCTCTTTTTTCTGGCCTTCGAGAACGCCTTGTGCGAGGACTACGTAAAGGAAAAGTTGTATAATCTTCTCTTCTACCCAATAGTGCCCGTGGTGATGGTGGCAGCAGACTACAGCACCCTCATGCCCCCTCATTCCTACATCAACGCCCTGCAGTACACACCTCAACAACTGGCACTCAAACTCACCCACCTTGCCAAACATCCACAGGTAAAGATGTGTATGTTAAGGGGAGAGTATAGTTCACACATTTTTGGAGATTAAGATTCCTCCAAACTATCCTAGGCAACAGGATACCATTATTTTTCTTCAACTGGGTCTGTTTTCTGGCATACTTTGGAGGAATTAAGGCTCTGTAATGTACCAAAAGTATACTCTCCCCTTAATTGTTGTCTATTTCATGTATTCAAACAATATGAAATTAAATACAGGGTGTAACACGAGTTGCTGTGAATACTTTCAGATAAGAATTACTATTATGTGATTCTAAGTAGAAAATATTATATATACATATGTATTTTTAAGAATTAATTTGGGTGTGAAGTGAACTTAAAAATTTACCGGAGAAAACTGACGAGCGGGAGGAAGGAGGAGGAGGAAAGAAAGGAAGATGGGTGGTGGATGGGAAGGAGAGGAAAGGGAGGTCGGGGGGGGGTAAGTAGGGAGGGGGAGGGAGGGAGGGAGAGAGTTGGAGAGGCATGCAGTCGGGATATACAGCATGAAGTTGATTTTTAGTGTTGTGTACCCATTTATGTATGTATGTCTATGTAATCCTCTCACCAAAACAACTCCACCCCTCCAACCACCACGACAACTCCAAAACTACTCCACCACTCCACCAATCACGACAGGAGTATGCCAAGTACCTGGAGTGGCGAAAGTACTACCAACCTTCTACCGTGGGAGGGAATCGTGTGTTCTGTGATCTGTGTGTTCGTCTCCACCAGCCAGACTTTTACAAACACAACGTCATCGAAAACTTCAGGGAGTGGTTTGTGGTCAGATCCAACTGTAACAGAAATGATACGGTTGTGCACTGGCTTCGTCACTAGCAGCTGGATTATCGCGTCTCACACATACACACACACACACATATACACATACACACAGACACAGACACAGACACACACACACACACACACACACAATAATGGAGAAAAAGATCAGTTAGACAATACAAAGTGAAGCTACATATTATTATTATGAGGTAGATGTCATATAACGGACAAGGAATAAATACACGAGACGTGAGAGGGAGTATGTAGGAAATTCACTAAGTATAGGAGTGTAAAAAAGGGAGCACAGTTAAGGGAGGGTGGGAATAGGGGGACAGGCTTAAGGGGGTTATGGGGGGTGCAGGAGTAGGGGTACAGGCTTGGGTGGGGGGGTTGGAGGGTTAGTGGGTGTGGGAATAGGGGGACAGGCATTCTACCCCACCCCCAAGCCTGTCCTCCTATTCCCGCACCCACCCAGTCCCCCTCAAGCCTGTCCCCTACTCCCACACCCTCTTAAGGGAGAATAAAGGGATGGAAGGGCCAACAAAAAACCTTACATTATATTGGAATTAAGGGATCCTGTGATGTAGTCAGAAAATTGGAGGTAAATGAGCCCTTCAAATATTGCCACGAAACAACACCACCACCATCACCAATAAAGAAGGAGCATGTGTGTAATGTATCGTGGCATAGTCAGGAGGAATCAGAAGCCTCCAATTCCCATACACGACCATCACAGGGTCAATTTATTAAGTGGGTAATTCACTTTTGTTACATTGGAGTGCCTTGATTCCTCCAAAGTATTGTAGTGTTCCACTCCTTATTCCTCTAGCATAGTAGAGAGAGGCAAGGAGACAGAGAATCTATATTTAGCCTTAATCCCCGGCTAGCGCCTGGGGCAATAGCTAATCCCCCTAGCTACCAAATATAAGGCACGATCCAGGCATGGTCACCAGGACTCTTCCACTTGGCTGCTACACACAACACACATCTCCCCTACGACAGCAGCACGCACTCAAGTAACAGCCACAGGCGTCTAGCTAGCCACGCCCACGCTGCGCCAAAGCCTCTACGCTGTTATTGTCTCACCTGCGTGTCCTCCTGCTCCTTGTGTACCTACAATAAACTATGCCTTGTACAGAGTCTACTAATTAACACTCCAGTAGCAGTAGTGCTAAACAACCCCCAAAGTATAATATTATATGCTGGGAAACAGGACCAGAAGAGCAAAAAAAAAAAAAAAAAACTAATGGTGTTCGGTTGATTGGAATAATTTGGAGGATTCAGTTGCTCCAGAATTACCAACACAAAACTTCACCCCTTAAAATTAATGATACTCGGTATGGACTAATAAGACCTCTCTCTCTCTCTCTCTCTCTCTCTCTCTCTCTCTGAACCCAGTAGCTAGTATGTAACAAGAGTAGATAACAGTCACCCTCTATTAAGGGGCTGTGGGAATAAGGGGACAGGTTTTGAGGGGGTGCGGGAGTAGGGGAACAGGTTTGGGGGGGGGGGGGGTAGGGGAATAAGGGGACAGGCTTTCTACTCACCCCAATCCTGTCCCCCTATTCCCGCACCCCACCCCCCAGTCACCCCCCAAGCCTGTCCCCCACTCCCACACCCCCTTAAGAAACCATGAGTGATTTCCATTACCATGAAAAAAAATTTACTGCTCTGCCTATAGGGTCACCGAGTTTTTTTTTTTTTTTTTTTTTTTTGCCTTTGTAATTAGATAAAAATAATTGATTTTTTTTTATAAAGTGCGTGGTGTGTAAATGATGTAAATAGCAGACGTGGTTATTCTTTTATTTTGTTATTAATTGCCCCGTAGCGTCAATCAACAGGCAGGCAACCATACATACATACGGGTAGGTGGAACCCATGAGAATCTAAATGACTACAACCAAACACACACACACACACACACACACACACATCACGAAAACATAACATAATGAAGCACAAGTGTACAGACAAATATTTATATTATGACCTACTTAAATCAATCCACCAAAACGAGGGTGACTTACCAGAAGCTGCTCCCAAAACCTGATGGTTCAGCAGGTGTCGACAGACCACATCAAGTGTCAGGCCTAGGGGCAGTAAGTGTCGGACAGTGGAGCAGGCCAGACAATAGTGTTCTTATAGTATTAGGAGTGTTGGTAAGGTGTTTGAGAATATGTTGGACTACTCTCAGTGTATTATGAGACACGAACAAGGTCAGCAAAGGTGGGGAGACAGATGATGATACATACAGCACTGCCATAGCTGATAGTGCTTGACCACAAGGACTCAAGGAGTGTTGGAGAGCAACTCAACAGAGTTCGAACAAGTGAATTTTCCAAACCATTCTCAACGTTGAGAGAGGTTTAGAAGACTCACGTTTTCGAACTCTGTTCAGTTACTCTCCAACACTCCTTGGACCCTAGTCAAGCACTATCAGCCATGGCTGTACATTTCATTCATGACTGGTATTGCTCATTTCCCAATCCAGTACACCTATAGAGGCTGAGTTCGAATGCAGGGTTTGTGTGTGTATGTATGTGTGGTGTATGCCGCTTGTCTTTGGTCAGGGATTTCCTATCACGAGTGTACAGTAGGCCTAAAGTACATTTCATTCATGACACTATATATCTGAGGTTATTATTGGGACAAGAGAATACATCACTACTGCCAACACATTCTATAACAATACTGGCAACACATACTTTAACATTCAGAGCGGAAACTTGAGGTGATAAAAAGCGATTGATTGATTGATGGGTATTAGGCGCCGCAACATCGAGGTCCTATAGCGCCAGAAAAATGGTGATAGAGAGGTAATATGAAAAGAGGGTCAGTTGAAGAACTGAAAAAAGGGAACTATTTAGTCTGGTCTCTCACTGGTAACCTTCCTAGCATGGGAAGCCCTCTCTCCCGATATCGGGGCAGAGCAGGGGGCGGAGACCCCTCTAGTTTAGCTCGCCAGATCTCAGAGACTCACAAGCCCCCCACCTCGGCAAGGCGGTTCCTGTTAGGGGGGTGATAAAAAAAAAAAGCGAGGGACACACAAACTTAAATCAGTTCTCTGCCAGTGTTCATCATGGCAGGTCTGATCACTGGAGCATTCTTCTCAGCCATTTGCATCCTCCACCTTACCCGTGCCCTCGGTCCCTCCCATATCGACGCCCAACTTGCAAGTCTAAACAACCTCAGTATGGAAGACGTTGAGACTAACATCTTGCTTAACCAACTGACTATCTTGAAGCTCCTGAACTCACCACGCCAGTAAGAAGATAAAAGACAAGTTTAGTAAATTAGTATCAGTATTATCATTTTTATCTTATTTTTAATTATTATTATTATTATTGATGCAAAGATAAGTTTGAAAGTTAGAGAAGTGTGTTTGACTTGTTCTTATATATCTCGAGGAATCGGAAGCGAGTAGCGCTAACAGATTTACAAGGAGCTACAAGGAAAAGAAGTACCCTAGAAGATCTTACGATCCATACAAAGAGGGTACCTGTGGGTTTTTTGTTGTGCAAGTATGTGACCGTCCTTGAATGTGTCATGTGAAACCATCAAGGAACACTCACACAACGGCTTAAACACCTAGATGGTGATTTAAGACTTTGTCTAATCTGGACTTGAACTGATCCACAGAGTTGCTGTTGACTACATCAGCAGGAAGCGCGTTCCAAGTACCACAGATGCTGTATGTAAAGAATTTACCACACCGATCACGGTTGTATCGCTTCAGTTCAAGTTTGTAGCCATGATTCCTGGTTGTGCCCTCACTGAGTTAGAAAATGTCCCTGTAGTCTACATTGTCAAAGCCTCGTAGTATTCTAAACACTTCGAAAAACTGACCATGCAGTCTCCGAGTTTCCAAAGAGAACAGGTTGAGTTCTACCAACCGATCTTCATAGCTCTTGTGTCTAAGAGAGGGTATAAGTTTGGTTGCCCTGGCTTGCACTCGTTCCAATCTCGTAATATCCTTTCGGTAAGAAGGACTCCAAAACTGGACTGCATACTCCAGGTGCGGTCGGACAAGAGAATTGTACAGACAAAGTACTATCTCCTTGTTCTGGTATCCAAACTGTCGCTTTATGTACCCTAACATCCTTTGGGCTTTCTTCTCTCCCTCGATACACTACTTTGAGAACTTGAGGTCGCTAGTGATAGTTACACCCAAGTCTTTCTCAGTATCAGTGCTTACGAGAGCATTGCCATTAAGGGTATACTCTGTTCGGGGGTTTCTGTGGCCTATATGCATAACTTTGCATTTGTTCACGTTAAATGGCATTTGCCACGTTTCAGACCACTCCCCGATCTTCCTAAGATCTTCTTGTAAGCGGGTAATATTTCCTTCTTTCGCGACATTCATACCAAGCTTAGTATCATCGGCGAATTTGGAAATCTTGGCAACCATGTCACCATCCATATCATTAACATAGATGATAAACAGTAGTGGTCCCAGAACAGAACCTTGGGGAACACCGCTAGTAACGGGCACCCACTCAGAAGGCTGTCCATTCACTACCACCCACTGCCGTCTGTCACTTAGCCAGTTCTCTATCCAATTTGCCACATTTCCGTCTATGCCCAGTGCATGCACTTTCCGAAGGAGGCGGCGGTGGGGTACCTTATCAAAGGCTTTCTGAAAGTCTAAGTAAACAACATCGACCGCTTTATCCTGATCATGCTCACTGAAAACAAAATGGAAGAATTCCACCGGAACCCATGCTGGGAACCCCTCAGTAGCAAATTTGATTCTAAGTGTGCCGTTATTTTGTCCACCATGATGCTCTCCATGAGTTTACAGACTATCGAGGTTAAACTGATGGGTCTGTAGTTTGACGGTTGGCTAGCATCTCCCTTCTTGAAGCTAGGAGTCACCTCTGCCTCACGCCAGTCTCTAGGAACGCATCCAGTCTGGAATACCCTGTTGAAGACCATGCACAGGTGCCGTGATACTTCACCATGCACTTCTTTCATCACTCTAGGTAAGAACCTATCTGGACCGGGGGACTTGTTTGCCTTTAATTCAATTATTTTTCTCTCGATTTCTTCTTGAGTGAAGACCATTGACTCCAACTTCTCACTGGAGGAGTCCAAAGGTTCGGGAACGAGACCACTCTCCTCAGAGAACACTGAAGAGAAGTATTCATTTAAGAGGTTAGTATTTTCTGCATCAGAGTGCATCAATGCTCCATCCTCATTCACCAAGGGACCGATCCTGCGTCGGATTGGTTTACGGCCATTCACATAACTGAAAAACTCTTTGGGGTTCTCTTTGCAGTGTCTAGACACACGGACCTCCTCAGCACGCTTAGCCGCCCTTACTTTGGACTTCACATTTCGATTCAGTCTTCTATGATCGTCAAAGTCCCCAGATGTCTTCGCTCAACAGTACGCTGTTCTCCTCTCCCTTATGTAACACCCCAATTTTATTATGTATGTTATTTAGGATGGTTTTAATAAATGTATAATCGCTAACTTCAATCTCCTGAAATACCAGCATTTTTACTGGTAACTTACTTAGAAAATTAGTTAAGTGAGGTGTAGGGTCCCAAAAAGAGGACAAGCCATTTTCAGTGGCGGAACAAATATTTGTACTGTATATATTAGTAAAATGTATTATAAGTTGAGGATAAAGATAATGTACTAGAATGATGAAAATATTAGTTGATCATTAAATGTAACTAGAGAATACACCTGGGAGGGGGAAATTAGTGGAAATATAAATATGTAGGTCATGAGGGACTAGTTTGTCACGAGTATATGCCATAGAACTGCCGGGACGAGGTGAGAAGGAAGTGAAGCAATTGCTCACAATCAGTCTCTCTTCGTCTCACAAAAGGTGGTGAAAAGATAACTCTACTGGATTAGTACTACAACAGTGAATAATACAGTGTTAATATTGAGGTAGAATATGTTTATACATTTAATTGTTGTGTAATTAAAAGAGTCTCTCTTCGTCTCCCGTGGTGAAAAGCCATATAGCACAATTCCCAGAATAGCTAGAACATTGGTGTAAAACAATAATGATAATAATTTGAGATTGCTGGCATAGAGAAAAAAACACAGAGTATCATATTTGTTTCGGCCATTTCTTTTTTATTAATTAATAATATATATATATATATATATATATATATATATATATATATATATATATATATATATATATATATATATATATATATATATATATATATATATATGTATGTATTTTTTTTTATTATTATTAGTTAGGAAGTGAAGTGCATTATTTTGTTTATTTGTTTGTTGTTTAGCTCTGTCACTAGCGAGACGCGGGATTTGTCCCCGTCCTAATGTCAGCGGGGGTAGGATTGGGGGGATTGGAATTTAGAGAAGAATATACATATATCGTTTTTTTTTTATAATAATGAATGTAAATATTAAACTAGATTATAATTAGTCGAGTATTCCGTTACCGATACCGTATACTATATAAATAGACTGTGTTCCTACCTAGATATTGACTTGATTTAAGACATTGATCGAACCCCCGTTAAAGTAATTCTGGGTTGCTTACGCACGTGCTTGGGGTTCAGGCTACGTTACCCACCCAGTGTGTGATAGCTTGGTTCCTCTGATCAACCTGTGGTTTGGTGGTGGCAGCCAGGGGCGGATTTAGGTTGTGCGGGGCGCATATTGCCCAACTGTACTCCACTCCCGCACCAATGGTGAAAACGGCTGGTTCAGACGATTTGAAGGGGTAACTTGTTTAAAATTCTCAACTCGCTTACACACTGCTCCATATGGTAAATGCCAAATTGAAGAGGCCACGAAATCTGTCCGCAAACATTGCTGCCAATGTGGCCAATGGCAAATCACATGGAAATAGCCATTGAAATATTGTATCTACTTGTAATAAGTGCAAGCTTAATAAATGTGTAGTTTTCCTTTTAACAAACCATTAGGCCCCACAGTTCATCTCAAACTACACACACACTACCACAGAACGACCTACTGCAACCTGCAAGAAATCTATAGTGTTCCTCCTTCCTCGTCACTAGGGGGGGAGTACTGTAGTGTGCATACATAAATCATATTATATATATTTAACACATGTTTATAGAAGTTTAATAAAGTTTATAATTGTTACTGCTCAACTGGCTAGGTAGACAGGCAAACCATTCTCTGTTTATAATTGTTACTCATCAACTGTCTAGGACGCTAGGTAGACAGGTAACCCATTCTCTATGTCTTCCTAGCTAATTAGGACAGACTCACCTTTACTCTATCTTTGCTCATCTATTGCAGCTTTAGATGACAGTCAACTGTTACTGACCATGGCTAATCAACATTCATTCCTACCCTTAAATGGAGAATAAAATATTATATATTAGTAATAAGGGACATGCATAGCTATCTATTGTTATATTGATTTGTTAGCATAAATACCATTTTAAAATATACTTTTCATATGTATTAAAAACTAAATTACCTAGTGACCCATGTTAACCTTCGCTCTGCTGTATTCGTCTTGGAAGCCCCAAAGGTCCTCTATTGAGGAATTGCACTACCTTGGACAGGACAGCCACTCTATCTACAGCTACCACTGATCGCTCTGGTCAGCTGTAGGCTGGAGTGGTACCCCTCATCTCTTCTGCCTCTTACTCCTCCTGACACTCACTGATAGCTCTGAGTCTTGTCAGAGGGGTGGACGGCCCTCCTTACCTACACTAACCCTCCCACACCCACATCCTCTCACCACCCCACTCATTCCCCTTCACCACTCCACTACATCTTGATCAACACCATTGCATCCCTCATCACCACTATCACATCACTTCCACACCATAAACCAATTCATGTCTAACTATGAGCCTCCAGGTTAGATTCAAATTTGTTGGGGTTAATCCCCCTGACGACCTTCCCTCTTTCCTATATAGCATTTCTAATGTGCCTTATGTGCGCGCATTTGTTGCTACACACAACACTTTCAAGTTGCAACTAGCCTCAGAAGCTCACCTGAGTGAGCTTCTCAACCAACAAACCATAGACAAAATTAAAGCTGGAGGATTCGACCTAGTCGAGTCCCCTCAACTCAGGGCAAGTTGCACTGTAATCTGCAAGTTTGTGGACAGAAGCCTCCTTGCCAAACCATCTGAGAGCCTTAGTTCTGAAATCTCAGACAAAAACAACATCACAGCTTCCATATACAAGACAAAATTTTCATTAAAGATTAGGTGCGCCACTCCTCAGGAGGCCAATAAACTCCTCACCAATGGGGTAAAGGCCTTCTCCATCTTCATCCCCTCTCATTTATGTGAGCTGGACCAATGGTTCAATATCATTCAGTGTCATAAATGTTATAAATATGGGCATGAGACTAAAACATGCAATGCATCTCAGGTTTGCTCCAAGTGCAGTGAAGAGGGCCACTATTACACTCACTGTAGTAAAAACTCAATGACCTGCCCAAACTGTCAGGGTGCCCACACTGCCATCAGTGGGGAGTGCCCCACCAGGAAACTACTAATAAAAGATGCTAGATTGAACCATGGTTTAGCTCACACTCATCCTACCAACACACCTGCCCAACCTACCTACACCACTACCAACACACCTGCCCAACCTACCTACACCACTACCAACACACCACATACCCCAGCTCTCAGTTATGCAACAGCAGCTAGAGCCTCTCTCCCCCCCACCCTTATACCCCCACCCCCACCCTCCCATTCCAGCCCAACACCACCTCCCCTTATGGACCCAACATCTTGTGCAAGGATGACAGGATGCATCCAGGCTGCCTACCTTAAGGCAGGCCAGGATTTTCAGGTTTTCTCTAAACTACTGCCTGAAATCCTGACCTACAACAACCTCCCAAACATTAAGATCCCTCCATCCTGGCTGGGACAACAACAACCTCCCCCACCACCGCCAACCCCTAATGCTCCCCCACCCCACCTCCCCCCTCCACCTACCCCAGTCACCCTCCCCCCTCCACCTACCCCAGCCACCCTCCCCCCTCCTCCTACCCCATCCCCAACCCCCCTAGTCTCACAACCACAAACAAACAACAACTCCCACCACCACTCTCCAGACCCTGCTCCACGCAGACGCCAAAATACCTCCCTCTCACCAGTGAGGCGCTTAGTAGCCATGCCCCCCCCTAAGACACCATCAGACCGATCAAGGTCGACCTCTAAGAGGACCACAGTAAGCCCTCTCTCTGGACCTCAACCAGAGCCAGAAGATGCCCCTCCACCAAAAAGACATAACTCACATGACATACACATACATAAAACAATCAACATAAAACAAAAGACACACAACACAAAACTCTCCCCATCTCCCACAAGAGTTACCACAATTAAAGGTAGTGATGCTTAAGATAATACAATTCAATATAAGAAACTACTACACAAACAGACATTTACTCTCACATCTAATACAAGAATACGACGCAGACATCATACTTCTTAACAGCACATGTACAAACCACAGACACACAATAAAACACTTCACATACAAATCATATCAGACTGAGGGAGCATACGACGGAGTTGCAATTCTTGTCAAAAACACCATCAAACACACACTTATTCACCGCAATTGGTCCTCTACACATTTCTTAGCCATAAAAACATACACAGACCTAGGACCTCTTGTCATATCCACAACATACACCAGACCATACACACATATCCCTTTCAACGACCTGAATTACATATTCAATCACAACACTCCAGTACTTCACATAGCAGATATGAACGCCACACACCACGCATTACAACACAACAACAACAACAGACACGGTACACAATTATACACTCTCATGCAACATAAAAGACTTAACTTTCTCGGCCCAGATTTCCACACTACCTACACCAACAGAGGAACTGGCAAACCCGATGTTGCCATCACAAACAGACACTTCAACATGTTCCACTACCACATACAACCTGGCCCCCATTCGGGGTCAGACCACATCCCAGTCATCTATTACATCTCTACAAACCCTATACTTATACCAGCAACAAAACATTTCAAATACAAACAAGCTGACTGGGACACATACAAGCACATCTTGGCCGAGGAAAGATACACCACAAACTACGAAAACAAAACCATAGCAGACATAGACACACAATGCCAACACATACACAACAGTATACTTCAGGCCGCTGAAAGGTCCATACCCAAAACAACACACAAACCAATCTATTCTTTTAGACCCTCCATACGTACACAACGACTCCTCGTATGCTTCCGAAACCGCTTCAACCACAACAAAAACATGTTACACACACTAGCCCCAATACGGCAAGACCTAACCTTCCTCCGAAACCACATCCTCAATAGTCTCGAACACGACCATCGCAAACATTGGACACACATAATTAAAGAGGCTGAATCTCACAGAATTAATAACCCACGGGAGTTCTGGTGCCGGATCAGGCGGCTGAAGGGTGTCCCCAGGGAACACACTCACCGCCTGATTGTCAACAACCGAGCCATTACAGACCCCGTGGAAATTACACACGAATTTAAATCACACTGGGAAAACATTTACACACCACACCCACCCACTCCAACTGTCATTCAACATGTAAACAACATTAACCAACATATACAAAACATGCCACTCATGATTCAGCCCGACACACCTATACACTTGCATACACTAGACCCAGAACACCTTCTCACAGCCCCATTTGATACTGACGAAGTCAAGCTCTTGCTCCGACATGCCCCTAAAAAGGCACCGGGTGCGACAGGCATTGGTTACAGACTTGTACACAACCTCCCTGACAAAACCATTGAAGCCATAACGACATTATTCAATGCCTGTTTAGCAACTGGTTACTTCCCTGACGCTTACAAAAAAGCCACTGCTATTTTGATCCCAAAACCAGGTAAACCCAAGACAAACCCTGCAAACTACAGACCAATAAGCCTTCTTGAGACAATAGGGAAAACACTAGAACGACTCATTAACAAACGACTACGACTACATCTCGAAGACGACGAACTACTGACAGAAAAACAATTTGGTTTCAGACCCTATCGCTCCACACAACAAGCACTAAATATAATCACCAATTACATACACATAAACAAACATACTCCCAGACCCTACAAAATCGCACTTGTGACCAAAGACGCAGAGAAGGCTTTCGACAAAGTATGGCACGAAGGCCTGAAGTACAAAATCTGCACGCAATTTAACTTTCCCATAATAATTCAGAAACTCCTTTGTAATTTTCTTGATAACAGATTTATGCAAATTAAATTTCAAAATAATTTCTCGGAATATTTTCCACTGCGAGCAGGTGTGCCTCAGGGCTCAGTCCTATCTCCCACCCTCTACATCCTCTACACAAATGACATGCCCGACCCGATCCACGCTGACTCACTCACAATACAATACGCAGATGACGTAACTCACGTGACTAGGGCAGGCACACTTGATGCCCTGACAACCAAGACACAGAAAGAGCTTGACAGTGTTTCACAATGGGAGTCACACTGGCGGGTTCAGACTAATCCAACCAAATCCCAACTCACATTCTTTAATATTAAAACTCAAGCTCCTCGTCCACTTACCCTCTCCTCACACGACAACATCCGTACTCCCATCCCCATCTCCAATACCTGCACTGTATTGGGGCTAAACATAGACAATCACATTCACATGCACAAACATGCATTAAGCATCACTGCCAAAGCAAAATATCAGTTGGGCAGGTTACAACGATTTTATAACACAGACACCAAAACAAAATTACACCTTTACAAAACACTCATACGCCCTCTCATCTCATATTCACCCCTTTCAGTATCACTCACTGCCACCACACACCAAAAAAACCTACAGATAATTCAGAACAAGGCTCTCAGATGGGCACATAAAATACACTGGCAGGACTTCACCACAAACGAAGAAATACACGCAATCACAAACATGCCACCAGTCAACACTTACCTACACTACCTTTCAGACAAACAAATAAACAAACTCACAGACGGCCTACAACACTACATTGACAAACTCAACGCCATAACTCCACCTAGAAGACAATACGCAAACCTTTTCCATGCAGATTCCAGGCCACCACCCATACCTACTTACACCTACAGATAAAAACACAAACACACCATTCTACAGACAAACATTAAAACACTCAATTCACAAACAATAAACACCAGCTGTCCCTAATTCTTCCCTGATTGACTGATATCTCATCA
Organism: Petrolisthes manimaculis; assembly: GCA_034508575.1. Lineage (NCBI taxonomy): Eukaryota > Metazoa > Arthropoda > Malacostraca > Decapoda > Porcellanidae > Petrolisthes > Petrolisthes manimaculis. The sequence continues at coordinate 2,043,099 of JAWZYT010000787.1, read as the reverse complement.
CTCGGGGAAGAAGTGGGGAGAGCCAGACACACACGCACTTATGCTTGCACTGACTCACATAACCCATACTAATCAACAACCCCCACCCATCCTTCCCACATGCCTGCCCACTTCCTACCCTAAAATCCTTCCCTTATCCCACTGGCTCCATTAATGACTCGGATCTATTTCAATCATACCTATTCCTCTTCAATTTTTTTTTTTTTTTTTTTTTTTTTTTTTTTTTTTTTTTTTTTTTTTTTTCTCACATTCCATCACCTCGGCACACACCACATTTCTACCCGCCCGCCCTTGCCTCGTCCTACATCCTCTTTCCTGAGTATAACAGTCTATTACCTACTTCCTTTTCCCAACCACCTACCAACGCATGTTGAGTTAAGCCTCGGCTCTTTTTCTCCCACTAAAGCTCACTTCCTCTTGCTTACTCTTGCTCTATCCCCAACCTTCTTTCCCCCACTTTCACTACTACTTCTTCTTCTTAATAAATCATTAGCTCGCGAAAGATCCCGGGTTCGATTCCCGGGTCAGTGGAATTGTTGAACAATTTTACCAAGCCCCTATGTCCCTGTTCACCTAGCAGACTAAGTAGCAGTAAGTAAGTAAGTACCCGGCTGTAAAAACAAGGATAGCAACCTTGTAGGCTGGGGGAAGATATGTTGATGTAACAAGACTGACTGCCTTAATGACCACCACCATGAGTCGATAGGCATAAAGCCCTAAAATTGTTCTTTAATATTTCAGGAACTCAGGAATGTATATTACTATAAAATTCTACCATAGCGATTAATGAACTAAATACTGCAAAGAGATATACACACATATTCTCACAGTTTTTGCACAGGATAATAGTAAAGGAGACACACACACTCTCTATCAGTCTACCAATTGGTGACTCTCAATTAGTTGCTATCAATAAGACAGGTGATACACCAACACTTGGTGAGCAACAAGGGCACATAGGATTTCGGATCATAATTTTTTAGAAACAGTACGTAAAGCAATTCCAGAATTTGGACAAAAATCTAAATACCCAACAATCATTTTAAACTAGTGTCATAATACAGCAGAGACACATTTATACTGCACATAAAATGAAAGGTCACATCAGCAGCTATCCATTGAAATGCTTGTTCTTCCTGTCCATGAACAGTTTCTCAGTTGTATTCATGTGTAGTCGCAGTCAATAATAATCATCCACATATGGGTATCTCAAAATAATTTCTGTCTAATGTTCTCACGTTCACATAAAAAGATCTTATTGTTTTAAGTAGTGCGTAGCTGCTTGTAGTAAATTGGAAAATGGTAGTTAACCTATTTCTTGGAAAGTTTATTATCGAAGGAACAGAGGGAGGCTGTCAAACTCTTACGTCATTTACCCGTATATGGATGATTATATTTGACCAAACTGTAAAGTCGTGATAAATTACTTCTGACCAGAGTGTGAGGAGTAGAAAGCTTCGAATCGCCTGGTATTGCTCATTTCTCCACCCAGTAAAGTCAGGTGTGCTTCAAATATTTAGGGACAGTATATAAATACACAATAAGATCTCCATTGGAATTACTTAGTTGATGAATTGGACTCATCAAAGTTTTAACCAAGAGATGTATGCTTATTATTACTCGTGACTGCACACCTATAAAGGCAGAGTTCGAATGTTGGGTATGTGTGTGGTGCCTGCCGTTCGTCTCTGGTCAGAAATTACGTATCACCAGAGTACTGAAGTAACTTAATGGACAGCCACAATCAAATATCCATCGACACTTTCTATCCACCGTAATAAATATCTTGGTAATAAAGAACAACACGTGTGTGGTTTTGCAGCACCTCATAATAATTATTGAGGGGGTTGAGTTGACGTAAAGTGTTGTATGATTATATTTTGATATTACACTGATTAATTTGTACGATGGAGGGAAAGTGTCGGTGGTTATTTGATTGTGGATGTACAAATCGTTTTTAAATATGATAATAATGTTCAAAAAGCTGTTGTCAAAAGTAGTCCAAAAAATTACTCGGGTGTAATATATTATAAAATTCCTTGTCGGGATTATGACCATTTTTACGAAGGACAAATTGGTAAGGATTTAAAAAGCATAGTATCACAGCATGAATATAGCGTTAAATATATGTCATTAGTAACAGGGTTGCCAACTGGTATTTTTCAATACCAAATTAGGTAAAATTTGGTATTAAAAAATTGGTTTGGTATTGGAAAATTAAGTTTGGTATTACTGGTATTGGAATCTGAAATTTTGGTATTAATAATGAATCTTAAGTCTTATTTTATCAATTTTCATATTCCAGTGAGCAAAACTAATAAAAATTATATCAGTGAGGTGATTATTCCAATTTAAATGGCCCGCCATCTGTATTGGACGTGAAGTGATCAGGTTTGTTTACCGACGGGTGGTGACTGTGTATGGGAAGTCCTACTTCCGTACGCCCACAGGACAGTGAAAGTGTTAGTGTGTTTGTGTAAAGTGATTCATAGAAATGCTTGGACGTTTTTCTTTTTTTCTTTTACATTTTATATATGATCAATATAATTGCTAGAATGACCGATTCATTATAGTGCTTTTTTTTTTTAACATGTACTCGTAAATTATATGCATAATGAAAATAAGATGATTTCCAAGCATTTCGATGAGTGACTACTATATTTGACTACTATGTTTGACTACTCCAGTAAGCAATGCTGTTGTGGAAAGAATTTTTTCCCACGTAAATGCTGTGAAAACAAAAGTACGCAATCGCATGAACTTAAAACTGCTCGAATCTCTGTACTTAGAATACGCACCACACTAATAATGTCTGGAGGGTGTTGCAAAGATTTGAAAATAACGCCCTCCATGGTGGATAAATTTTCTCAAGATATGTATGAACACAAAAGAGGATCGAAGGATAGTGATGCTGAGAATCTGGGTGCATTATACAACTGAGAAGATCACTTCATATATCGTAAGTTGCACAATCCTTTATATATCTGTTCTGTTAGTAGTATTGCAATGTGTTACTTAATATAATCTCTCTCATATATATATATATATATATATATATATATATATATATATATATATATATATATATATATATATATATATATATATATATATATATATATATATATATATATATATATATATATATAAAATTTGGTATTGAAATGTAGAATTTGGTATTATATGTGGGTGGATTTGGTATTACTTCACTCGTGAGAGTTGGCAACCCTGATTAGTAAATAACTTTCTTCGATTGCACAGTGAGGCTTTTATTTTGTGAGTGAATTAGTGACTGTCTATTCCACTGATGTTTTGTTGGGTCGAATGGCTATTTCTAATTTTGGAGTCTTTTTAATGGCACAGATTGATAGATAGATAGATATTTTTACTGACCACAGCTAAACAATACATAACACATACATTAAATAAACACAAGAAACTAAATTTGTAACAGGAATATATAGTTCTTATATCTACAGTCCACAAACTTACCAAACCTAACTAAGATTAAGTTGGAGTAGTAAGTGGCAGATGTATGGCAAGCACATTATTATTCCCTGCATTGTTCCCTAAGCTCAAACACTAACAATGGACAGCTTGTGTTCAGAATTATTGGCAAACCGTGACATGTTAAGGAGGAAAGTAGAAGTGTTGGTAAATCTGGAGCAAATGATTCCTGCAAATTCTTCCCAGCAACAGACTACCATTATTTCTTGTTCATCTGATCCTGTTTCCAAGCATACTTTGAAGGAACCAAGGCACTCCAATTGTCCTAACGTATACTATAGCCTTTTAAGGGGAGATTCTTTTGTTGGTGAAGTGGAAGGTTTCTGCTTTCCTACAAACTATACCAAGCAACAAACCACTATTATTTGTGTTCGTTTGATCATGTTTCCTGGTTGACTTTGGAGGAATCAAGGCGCTCCAATGTACCAAAAATTTACTCCTCCCTTAAGTAAGTAAAACACTTGGTGGTCACAATGTGGCATTATTTTGTAACTGAGTTTTGTCAAGGGTATATATAGAGCAGCAGGCTTACCCTCACCACCAGTTACAGGGAACCAACACGGACTGGTCCAGCGATATTCCTCCGTTTCTCTCTCGTCCTTTCCTCACAGAGCCCCAACACATACACACATAATAACACGCACACTGTCCACATCCTGTATAATATATTTTACAATCACTTCACCTGTAAGTTGCCTACACTCTCTTTTGCCTCCTGTCCACATACTGTATTTCTGCTTTACAATCCCTTCACTATTTAAGTTAGTGACATTCCATTTTGCCTTCTGACAAGATCCTGTATTTTCTACTTTACAATCCCTTCACCTTTAAGTTCCCCATTTCTACACCAAAGATGAACGTCATCAGTATCGTCAAGACGGTAAGTTTATTTGATTTATTATAATATTCAGATTGTCTTAACGATATTGCCTTTCAATATTTACTTAATAATATATATTGTACAGTATTTATGTATTGTACTGTACTGTACTGTCACGAGCACTAATAAGTATACAGCTTTGGTTGGAGCTTCGAACAGTCAAATTCACCAATGAATTAATTCCAATGGAGATGTTATTTTGCATTTACTTACTATCTCTCGCTATTCGAAGCACACCTGAATACTTATTAATGCTCGTGACTGTACAGCTACAATCAAATATCCACCGACACTTTCCTTCCATCGTAATAAATAATTATTTTGGTAATAAAGAAATACACATGTATAATTCTGCAGCACCTCATAATAATAATTGAGGGGTTAAGTTGAAGTAAGGTGCTGTTGTATGATTATATTTCAATATGATACTGATTTATTTGCACGATGGAAGGAAAGTGTAGCTGGATATTTGATTTTGGCTATACATTTTTGCTTATCGACCAACAAATAACAAGTTACTTCTCAGCAAAAACTTAATCACACAAAAGTATCACAGACCAATGCTTTAATTAATCTGGTACTTTGGAGCTTCTTAATTCCTTCAAATATTTGGCCACGAAAAAACAGATACTCTATTATAGTCGGATTCAAATATGAAGGTAGTTTGGGCGGTAACCTTCCTACTCTACAGTGTTGCCTTGTCTGTAATCTGCTGGGGACAGGGTGTGAGAGTTACTGTACTGGGATTTGGTGTCAAACACATGTGGGGCGATTTACAGTTCATCTCGGAAGTGTTGTCAGTGTTGGATTTTTTTTTTCTTTGCTCTTATAATGTGAAAAAACCGAACACCCATAACGATATATAATTAATTATATACAAATATTTATAATACAAAGTTCAATAGTACACATCTGAAATATCAAATATTTACGAGTATGTATTCATGAATGAACGTTTCAGGTGTTAGACTGCACCTATAGACATCATCCCCCCCCCCCCTCTGTCACCCTTTTCCTCCCTACCCAAGAGAGGTGACCTGACCATCTTCACCACAGATATGACATCAGCGCAGAGTAGTACACTGTTGTCATGTGTATTGGATTCACTTCCATACTTGAAGGATTGTTATTATCCTAAATATCAACACATTTACAACATCATATAATCAAGGTTTATCATATACAATAATTTTTTGAAGATTTGAAGACAATTTCAAACACTAAATAGCGAAATATTGTATGCCTTGTTAGGGTTAAATGACATCACTGTTGGGTGAGTAAGTCCATTAGCTCCCCTGCCCAAATTATAGCCTCCTCTGTCCAGGCTAAGGAGAAGCCCTGCGCTACCAAGGCCATCTATATTACTATAGATGGCCTTGGCCCTACAGGTGCGGTAAGCAGGTCAAATACTTTTTCGCTTCCCTGATTGGCTAGAGGTGTTCAGCACACCGAGAAAAAGAGGAGTGCTTCCTTTTTTCATAAATATTTCTGCTAATTAAGCATTATTCATACCTGTTATTACTCACTCAATATCTTAAATAATATATGTGAGCCTTTCAGTCAAAATTCATAGTGACAATTTACTTGAAGGTCGTTATATCTTTATTAAACATTGAGTTCCAGTGCTCTGACCATTATGCGGTGTTGGCAAGGATTAGGGTCCGGGCAAAGTGGGAGTATGGAAGGAAGGATAGAGGGGGGAACGAAAGGGAGGTAGTAAGTGGAAGATTGAATGATAGTGAGTACAAATAGGTATATAAGAGGAGGGTGGGTGAGGTGCTTGAGGATGCAAGGTTGAGTATAAGGGAGGGAGTGGGAGTGAATGAGATGTATGAAGTGTTTAAGGAAATAGTAATGAGAACAATAACAGAGGTAGTGGGGTATAAGAAGAAGAGGGGCAAGAAAGAGAGTGCATGGTGGACTGAGGAAGTGAAAAATGCAATAGTGATGAAAAGGAAGGCATTTAGGAGAATGTTACATAGGAATGTGCCAGAGGAAGTGAAAGAGAAGTGGAAGAGAGAATACAATGTTTGTAAGAGGCAAGTGAAGAGGTTGGTTAATGAGAGTGGATGAGGAGTTTGGTAGGAAATTAAGTGAGAAGTTTAAGGAAAATAAGAAACTGTTCTGGAAGGAGGTAAAAAGAGAAAGAGGAGAAGGAAAGTCTGGGGGTGTGAGAATGAAGAATGAGGATGGAGTTACTGTGAGTGGAAGTGAGGAAGTTAAAGAAGTGTGGAAGAGGCATTTTGATCATTTGATGAATGAAGGGACGGGAGGGGAGGCGGTGGTGACATGCATGGGGATGGAGGCAGGTGGTAGACGACAGGATGTGCAGGGATAATTAGGAAGGGAAGAGATTAGGAAAGCAATAGGAAAGTTGAAGATGGGAAAGAAAGGCACCGGGGGTAGATGGGATAACTGCTGAAATGTTAAAGTATGGGGGAGAGGTAGTGGTGGAGTGGATGTTGCATATATGCAAATTGGCTTGGAGGCAAGGAGAGGTGCCAGAGGATTGGAGGAGGGCTATAATTGTACCTTTGTATAAGGGGAAGGGGAGTAAGGAGGAGTGTGGTAGTTATAGGGGAATAAGCCTTCTTAGTGTACCGGGGAAGGTGTATGGAAAGGTTCTAACTGAGAGACTGATGGAAGTGACAGGGAATAAAGTTGGTGAGGAACAGGGAGGGTTCAGAAAGGGTAGAGGATGTGTGGACCAGATATTTGCGCTAAAATCGATAGTGGAGAAATATATAGGAAAGGGTAAGAAGTTGTATGCTGCCTTCATGGACTTGGAGAAGGCATACGATAGGGTTGATAGGAGAGCTATGTCAGAGGTGTTGAGAATATATGGTGTTGGGGGATCTCTACTGAAAGGTATTGAGGCTTTTTATACAGATGCAAAAGCATGAGTGCGGGTAGAGGGTGATCTGAGTGAGAGTTTTAATATTAGTGTAGGGCTGAGACAGGGATGTGTTATGTCACCATGGTTGTTCAATATATATATGGATGGGTGTATGAGAGAGATGAAAGCCAAAGTGAATGGTCTGGGGGTGAAGTTGAGGCTGAATGAAGTAAATTGGTCCTTGGCGGCAAGTTTGTTTGCAGATGACACTGTTGTATCCGTAGGGGTCCACATCTCTGCTTCTCTCTGTCTGTGGAAATACCAACCGGAACTCTCCATTATATTTCAGTGTGGCTATCTCTTACCAGCCAACTGTACAGACTTACTATCCTCTGTTTGTCGTCTCTGCTTCAATCAACTCACTTACTCATACCGTTGATGAAGTACCCTTATTAGTCTTACTACTGGGGAATATATTTAGTACTCAAAGGTTTAGAGTAAACTCATGGACTTGTCTCTATTTACTGATGTAGCTTATATATCAGTTACAGGTTACAATATACTAGACACAACTCGTGTCTCTCTAAACTTATGTTAGAAGGAAAGGGAATCTCTCTCTTAGGGCAGGACTTCATCCTCCCTCCTTTCTAACCCATGTCTGGGCTCCAAGTGCACCTCACTTCTCTCGACCCTTCCTCACGTCCCTACCTAGTGCCACAGTGCCACACCCACTACATAGGTTACAGTTCGTGACAGTGACGCTACGTTTATACATGATATACATACACTTTAACTACACGATTATATAAGAATAATATGAGTATATATATATTGTCCCTTTCTCTACATACGAGATGACAATAAACAATTGATTAT